>PQXN01000390.1:0-26771 GCA_004786275.1 Botryotinia convoluta
ATGTGTAAATTTATATATATAATTTATAAATTCTAAATTAGTTATAGTTCTTTAAAAGATATAAATATTATTGAAATAATATCATTAAAACAATAGAAATCTCTACTTTAGTATTATAAAGCTTGCTAATGCTATTATAATTAATTCAAAAGGCCTTATCTTCTTTCCCTGCTTTATACCAACCAGTATATTTGTTAGTTCAAAGGCTACCCAGGAGTATTAATATATAAATCTTTTATAAAAATTAAAAAACTTTAGAAAAACTTGAATATCTTTGAATATTTTGGGTTCTAGTTATTCTATAATAATCTAGATCTAGCAAAGATCTATAACCACTTTACTTATAGTTATAATGAATTCTAGAAACTCTATTTTTGTTATATTGAATTTGCATTTGCTTAGCTTAATAAATAGTTTATATTACTGAAAACGTTTTAATACTTTCTAAATATATTCTACATAATCCTGTTTTCTTTTTGAGTATATTAGAATATCATCCAGATATACTATTACAAAGTTATTTAAAAGGCTAATTAATGTCTGGTTAATGTATAACTGGAATATTACCGGAACATTTATTAGTCCAAATAGTACAATGCAATACTCAAATAGTCTATATCTTGTATAGAATATTGTTTTCTATTTATTCTTAAACTAGATCCAGATGTGATAATATATATCTCTTATATCGAACTTTGTAAATATTTTTGTATTTATTAATTAATTCAAGGTTTTATTGATTAAAGGCAAAGAGTGCTGGTTCTTTATTGTAATCTTATTTAGATCTTTATAGTTTATATATTATTGTAAAGATCCATCTTTCTTTGGTACAAATAAAATGGATGCTCCTGTTAGACTATTGGAGTATCAAATCCAACCATTCTTTAATACATTTTCTAAATACTTTTTTAAAATTACCAATTAGGGTTCCAATAAATCATATAGCAGGAGAAATGGAGGTTCTCTAATAGTGTTAATTGTATATATAAATTCTCCGATTTTTATTAAGGTATTAGCTTTTGTATTGTTGAATATATCTATAAACTCTTAATACTTCTTTAGGACTTCTATGATTATGCTTTTTATTATAGAAATCTTTCCTTTTCTTTTATAATTGTATTTCTTTCAGTTTCTAAAGTAATAATATTTAGAAATAAATTGGATATATATCTGACTGTTTTCTGATAGTTTGATTATTATTATTACAGAGATATACTTTAGTTTTTTAATTATCATTTGTTCGAACTCTTCTAAAATTAGAATATTAATCGTTGTTTCCATATTATAACTCTACTAGCCTATTTCCTATTGATATATCCCCTTCTTCATTTGTTTCAGAAAAGGCAATTTCAGAATAAAGTGTTGTTCGATATTGTAGTAGCTATATATTATAACTTGAAATTCTTTTATCACCTTTAGGGAGTTAAAAACCCTTATAGAGATTTTATATTTCCCTTGGATTTGAATTTTTTCTTTAGTGATATTGCCTATAGAGTGTAAACGATTATTAATATCCTTTAGTTCAAATTTCTTAGCTATTGTTTTATCAATAATATTTAAATTTGTTAGTGAATCTATAGTAGTAGCTTTCTGATATTAAATTGAATATACTATACTGAAGAGCTGGCATTTAGCTATTATTTGCTATAAATTAGAATCAATAGTATTAGTGTTATTTATTGATTTATCCCATTTTTTGCCTGCTTATATAATTGATTGTTTTCTAGTACCTCTATTATATTAATCTGTTTCTTATTTATATAGATATTATTTGTAATTATATATCCCTTTTTATTATATAAAAAACAGGTTAGATATTCTTTAGAGTTATTATAGACCCCTTCTAGAATGATATTAGTTTTGAGATACGATGAGTCTGATTTATGGTTATATTGTATTGGGGTAGTTAATTCAAAAGGTATACATTTTCCTTGGGTATTAATAGAATTATATTCGGGCTTATCTAGATTTCCTTTATAGTTTTTTTAATTATATTCAAATTGATTGATTAATGCTATAGCTTTTTTAATTGTTGCTAAAAGTATTATTATTTTTGTGATTTTGTTTTACAAAAAGAATTTAAACTCTTATACAAACTTGTTTATCTGGATTGAAACTGAAATATCTTTGAGCTTGCTTTTATATTCTATTAATATTGATATATATTCCTAAACACTTTTCGATTTTTATTACAGCTCAAATTATCTAAAGAATGTTTCCTAGTGTTTAGCTTGAAGTATCTAGATTAGATTATACAAGAAGTCTATAAATTTGACCCAAGTTAAGTCTGTGATTATTAATTTAGTATTAGCCTATTGCTTAGCCAAAATTCCTTTGAAGAAAGTAGTAGCCTATAATATTTTATAAGATTTCTATTTATAGATTAATAGCATAATCTCGAATATATTGTTATATCTACAAATAAATTTATAGAGTTTTTTAATAGACTCCTTAGAGTACTTCTTGGGTAGTATTAATTTGTAGTTTCATTTTTGATCTATTTCTTCTTTTCTCTTTTTTTGATTCTCTTTTATATCTACTCCCACATTATATATCAATAATAGTTTTGCTCTAATCCAGAGTTAATTCACATTTCTCTTCTTCTCTTGGATCTCAATAGTTCGAAGCAAATCCTGCTTCTATTTATTCAGCTCGAAAAGCACTACAATTTCAAGGATTAATACCAAACTTCCCAGGGGGGTACTCAAAGGACTTGATTCAATATATCCTTTCTGTTACGGGAGCTGCCTCTAGGGTCACGTGGAAGTGGCTAGAGATCTCTCGAGGTGGTTTAGACTAGACTTCAAATAGGAATTCAATAAGGTTGATAATTGATTGCAATTCTTATAACTATAATAATAAAACTAATAATTGTTTTTAAGCATAAAGTTTTATATTGTAATGAAATCCGTTTCTTATATAGATCTTCCTACTTTATAAAACCTATAATTCTATTCTACTTGGATCTCTTAGATCCTAAGCTCCAAAGACTCCTAACTCCTTGGATTCTAAGCTCCAAAGGCTTCAATGTTCTATTATATGATACTTGTTATATGATCCAATACTACCTGTTGTAACACTATTCCTTTTTTAGACTAGCACTTATTCTAAGCGTCTTTATTAGTGTTTTTCTTTCTATTGTAATATATTAATAGTTCTTTTAATATATCACTCCCAAATAGTAAAGTCTTTAAATATCGGCAATGTATTCTTCTTTCTAAAACAATCCAGGCTTATAGTTCCAACAATATGCCTTGTTTCAATTGTTCTTGTTATAAATGTTGTTATATTGTTCTAAATGATTGTTTCTAATGCTGTAATAAATGTGTCCGCTGTGGGGTTTATTGTAATGTTGTTTAGGCTTCGATAAACGATCTTGAAAACCTTTATTTGAAAGAAGAGTATTTTCAGTTTAAGAGAGATATTACTTTTGAGGCTGTAATAGCTAATCTTGCTTGTGTTTGTATTCTTGAAATGCAACAACAAGAGTTGCACAAGTATAATTGTGAGATGCTTTATTATAATCTCAAAACCTTGAATGAGCTTAATACTCTTGAAGAAAAAGAAAGATTAGAAAATAAGTGTATTGAAAAAGAAAAGGAGTTGGTATTTGTTTTTGTTATTGATTCTAATAATGGTTTCTTTGTTTTCGATTCTTTTTCCTTGAATCCTTTGATCCTTACTTCAATAGATTCTTCTTTCTTTTGAGCAGATTTGAATATTGCTAATAGAATACCTCCAACTTCTTAAAGCAATTAAGATTTATTCTTAGTTCCCATAAATTTTCGATATATGAGTAATTTAATTATTTGATTAAATATTTGATTGTATCTCTAATATATTTATAATCTAATATTATTTCGACATTGTATATAACATTTGGGTTGACTAATTCGATTTCTGTAAATAGTGTGTTTAACACTTCTAATGATATTGATTTGAGTAAGGATATATAGAATACTAAATGGATATTTATTATATCTAATAGTTTTAACTAATAATTAATGATTTCTATTATCTTATTAATCTTGAATAGTCCTAGTTTTCTATAGTCGAGTTTATTACTTGGTTTTTTGGTTTTAATATTTCATTATAGCAGATAAACTTTATTTCTCTTTTTAAATATAGGTTCCATACTATATTTCATATTATAGTAGATTACTATTCTGAATACTATAAATCTTAGATCAAGAGTAAGCTATTTTTATAAATCCTTTAATTATTCGATTTATATTATTACTGATTCGGCATTAAATTTTTGTAATATTGGTATTTGATATACTTTAGAATTAAACCCAAAGTTAGTACGGGCTAGTATAACCTTTGTGGTTTTCGTTTCTGATATATTATATACAAATTGTACTATAGGTAATAGTTCTACTCAATTGTCCTATCGATAATTTACATAGCATCTAAGATATACTTCTATTATCTAATTGATTCTTTCTGTTTGATTATTTGTTTGTAAATGGAAAGCTGTTAATAGCTTTCTTTTAATACTCATTAGTGCTAATAAGGTAGTCCAGAATTTCGAGGTAAAGAGCTTGTTTCTATTCGAGATTATCTTATTTAGTATTTTATATATGCTTACTATAACCCTAAAGAATATATATATTAGTTGTTTAGTAGTCTATATTTCTTTGAATAATATTATATATGTGAATTTTGTTAATTTATTTATTATATTGAATATTGTATTATATTTAATTCTTATAGTAGGGTTTTTCGAGAGTGATAGTTTGATTACAAAGTTCTATGTAATAGACTTCCATAGTTGAGAAGGTATATCTGGGATTTGGAGCTGACTATATGAAGTATATCTAGAGGACTTATTCTGTATATAGATATTGCAATTTCTAATAACTTCTTCAATTATCGTTTTTATTTATAAGAAGTAATTGATTTTCTGTATTCTTGTAAATGTTTTTGTAATTCCTTGATGTCTGTATACAGGTAACTCATATTGTTTTGTTACAAATTTCTTAATTATTCAATTAGGAATATATACTTTTTTGTAAAAGTATATTATATTGTTTTTTATTATGAATTCTGATTCTATTGCTTTGAGTATATATATTGCTATAGTATTGTCTTTATAATATAATTAGATCTTATTCTTTAAATAATTATCTTCCAATATATATATAGCTATAAGCTATAATACATTATAAATCAGTAATTCGCCTTTCTATTTAAATATAATATATAATTTATATAACTTGTTTTCCTAGTATTTTGGTTTTCGATTGAGAGTGTTGGCTTTAGTATTTTCTGATTTTTTGATATATGAAATCTTAAAATTGTAATTGATTATAGTTTCCGATTATCTAATCTATTATCTATTTAATTACTTTATTATAATAAAGTAAATCAAGTTTTTATAATTTGTATATACTTGTATTGTATATTTTAATCCTTTCAAATATATTTGTCATTCTCTAAATACATTAATTATTACTAGTAATTCTTTGTTATATATTTTGTAGTTTAATTTGGCTAATAATAGCTTTCGAGAATAGAATATAATTGATTGATATTTATTGTTCTAATTTGATTAGCTTAAAACTGCTTTTATAATGAAATCTGAGAAATTCGTTTTTATTATGATTTGCTTTTCTAAATTAAAAGTTAATAGTATTAACTTTCTGGCTATTATCTATTTGAGCATATTAAATGATTCTTATATTTGACTAGTTTATTCGAATATGCTTTACTCTTTTCTAATTAAATTGATTAAGGGTATTATAATCCCTAAATAATCTTTAATAAATCTTTGATAGAAGTTAATGAATCCTAAAAAAGATTATACTTCTTTAATTGTAATAGACTGCTTTTATTCAAATATTGTTTTAACTTTATTCTTGTTTATTTTGAGTCTTTGGTTTGATATAGTGAATCCTAGAAACTCTGTTTCAGTAATATGGAATTCATATTTGCTTGATTTATATAGCAAATCGACTTTAGCTAAATATTTGAGGATGTTATTGATATCTTTGATATATTGAATTTCGTTATTTGAATATATTAGGATATTATTTAAATAATATATACAACAAATGTTCAAATATTGCGATAGCACATTATTCATAAGCCTTATAAATGTTGCTGGTGTATTGGTTAGCTCAAATGATATAACCTGGTATTTGTATAGCCTGTATCTGGTTTTGAAAGCAGTTTTCCATTTTTCGCCTTTCTTTATTCTGATTAAATGGTACCTGTTCCATAGATTCATTTTGATGAATATTGTAGCTCTGCTTAATCGATCTCTTAATTCTGTAGCTAATGGAAGTGGATATCGATCCTTTTTGGTAAGTGTATTGAGCTTTCTGTAGTTCACAACTAGTCTCTTAATACTATCCTTTTTAGATACCTATATAATTGGACTTGCCATTTGGGATATGGATTCCCTAATCTATCCCTTAACCAAATTATCGTCGATATATTCTCTAAGTGTTTTTAGCTTATTGATTGATATTAAATAAATTAGAATGTGTATAGATCTCTTGCCTTTCTCCAATATTATTTCATAATCCTATAGCTTATATTCTAATAAAGCCTTATGGATCCCTAATTCTTTGAAAATATATTCGTATTTCTTATACTATTCTAGTATTATAGGATTTTCCATTTTGATTACAATTTCCTGTTGTATCATTGACTTCTATATTTGTAGAAGAGGTATACTATCCTTTACTTTTAATAAAGAACCCTGGACTAGATATCCTATATCACTAGTATTATTCACGTTCAACTCTCCTTAGCACATATTATATCTTACGAACGCTTTAAACATATCATTGTAATTATTCTTATATTGACTAAATATTATTGTTTTCTATAACCAATTTATTTTGAGATTATATATCTTTAACTATAGTATTCCCAAGATGATTTGTTATTAGTTCAATAATACAATATTAAGCTGAATAACCTTTTCATATTGGGTTATACTTATTCATACTGATCATATCTCCTATAAAACATTCTTGTTAGATTTTACTAGTTATTTATTAACTAATTATAATTGGTAGGGGTTTTGTTTCTTTTGAAATAGAACTTCTAAGTACTTTGCAGCTTTTAGTATAATAAAATTTCTTATAGCCCCTGAATTTATTATGGCTTGCTGTAATTGTCCGTTTATCTTGACTCTATAGTATATCTATTTTACTTACTCTATAATATTTAATTATAATGTAATTTGCTTATTTTTGTGATCCTGGATAATCTTATTAGCAAATGTTATACATCATGGTTCTTCTTCTTCTAGATAGACTACATTTGTCCCTAATCTAGTTCTGTTATCGAATAAGTTTCTGTCACGGGTTCAATACGTAGTTATGTGGATACCTTAGGCATCCGCCCTCCATATAGTCGGCGCCTCTTCGCCTCCTTCTTTACTCCTTATAGAATATCATATATCTTATCTAGTACTTATCTCTTATACTATGATAATATATTCTATCTTAAAAAAGAGTTTTGTTGTAGTAAGAACAATCCAACTTTAAAAAAAAATTCTTTGTTTTTGCTTTTATTTGTCTAAGGCAGATCTTTTTATAGTTTTCACAATTTTTTATGCCTTTTGTACCTTTTGCATCTTTTATACCTCTTTGTCTTTATCTTTGTTTTCATTTTTATTTTCAATTATATCTTCATCTTGTCCTCTTTTCCCATTATAACTAATACACCAAATACTTCGAGCACTAGCTCACCACTACCTGTTTTGCCTAAAACACTTAAAACTGAAATCAACAACACTTTTAATCAATAATAGTAAATTACAGAAAAGCTATCTAACCTCTAAGATTATAAACTTTATAGCCCTTTTCCTTTATTGATATTAATACAAAATCAATAGGAATACCTTAATCATTTATATAATATTATTAATCATATATTTGATTCACTCTTTATTATTCAACAAGCATTTGAACGAGATCTAGCTACAAAACATTTCCTTAAGATTATTATAGATAATTAATTAAATACTTAACTTCAATTAATTCAATTATTATAATCTCAACTTATATAAAACCCACCAAACACTCCTATTCAAGATAGAATTAGCCAACAACAAATTTCAAAGAATCCTAAGCTTCTTCAAAGAGAAAAGACAGAATTAATATTTCAACAAAAGGAATACATTACCTAAAAGCAAGGTTTACAAATCTGCTAAATAATTGATCCAATTGTTTTTAATATAAAAAGAAAGAAGCTTTTATATTTAGTCTCTCTTATTGATAGTTATATATATCAAAAGAAATTGATTGATATAAATAATATTATCAATAAAATCTCGATTCATACTACTAGCAACTTCTTTCTCAGTAAACTCGATAAACTTTATATCTCAATCGATGTGATACACAAAGCCTCAATCCGATTTGATAAACTCAAGATAACTAACAAAATATCTTTTTCGGTTTTTTATATTCAACTAAAACATTTTGATATAGTATATTACAAATAACCACACAAAATGATTATAGTAATAAAGATGAAAGTCTTTTACAATCTTCAATAATTATTTATACAAGATTCCAATCCTTATTTTCTTATTGATATTAATAATTGGAAATAGAAGTTTGAAATTTGAAACTAAAATCTATAGAAAAATAAGTATCTTTTGGGATCAAAAATGAACTCGAGTTTTATATAACCCTATATATCCCTAACCAATATATTGTTTACTATACCAGCATTATTTGATCCTATAGATCTCAATATTTTCAAAATATGAGATCAATAATAAGAAAAGGAATATCGATTTGGTTTTTACTATTATTATAAGAAATCTGATCACTTGGTATAAAACTGTGATGCCAAGAAATAAGTGGATATATAACAAACAGCTAAAGGAGACCCCAGATTTACAAACTCCTGAAAAGGTTTTAGTAGTTGTAGCTTGTATTGAGGTACTCTTATTGGTTGAAACAATTAATATTCTAATCAATACCCTAATAATCAAAGTAGATCTTATAATCGAAATGATTTCTAGAAATATAGTTCTCGGAGTAGTTATAATAATAATAATAATATCTATATTACATTTTATCCTAAGCAACAATTAAATATATTTCAAGGATTCATCAAAACCAAATCTTTAGCACCTTCAGAAAGTGTATCTAACACTTCACCCTATAATATATCAATATCTTCAATCAATAATTACATAAGAAAAGCCCAACCTCCACACTGAATTGCTCATAGAGATCGTTAAAGAATACTGAATAAATAAAACAAACTATAATTAACAAAGAATCTTTGTAATTTAGTATTATAGATAACAAATCTCTATTCATTAAAACCACTATATTCTCAATATATAAATCTTCTTTTGATATAACTAGCCTGATTAATAGTAGATACTTCAAAAAAGCATTTGCAAATTGTTCTTTTGTTATTAATTATAAGATATATATTCAAACTCTGCTTTATCGAAGGGAATTTTGTTTAGTAGATAGCAAAATTACAGATATTATTATTGAATATTTTATTATAGATATAATTATAAAACTATATTATAAAACCTGACTGTTTTTTGTTACCAAATTATTTTCCGATATACCAGTCATCTTCGACTTGCTGTAGCTTCAATACTATAACCTGTATATAGATTGATTGAATATAACTCTTTCCTTTATATCATTCTATTGTGTTATATAATATTGCCCTCGAGATATACTATACACTGTTCAGATACCAATGATTCATTCACTACGATTGACTGTAAATCTATTAGTAATTCGGAAATAGTTTTAGATAAAAAGAGTTTTGAATATATTACTACCAATTAAGGAATTTCTTGAGAAAGCTTATCGATCGCTATATATAAAAAATTAATTCAAAAAGGATAAGGAATACAAGTTTGTTATTAGTAAAGACAAATTAGATATTGAAATAACACTTACACTAGGTATAAATCATTATCGCACAAGAACTTGTAATAGAGGTCCTTACACACAAGCTCAAATGATAAACAACCTCCCGAATATATATGCAGTTCCAGTAGAGAAAATAGCCAGTCAATATAGATAACAAATCAATCCAAAATATAGTTATTTATCACTATTTTCAGTATTAATATCAAAAGTGCAATTATTTCTATTAAGCCTGAATATAGAAAATATTTATTGATTACAGGCTTCAAGTTTTGTTTTTTTCTATCAACAGGATAATATTCGTGTAATAAGGATTACTTGGAACAAACTTGATTAGATAATAAAATGTTGGACTACAAACAATAGGGAATCTCTCAATACAATTACTTTACTATATACAATTCATCTCAACAAAAAAGAATATAGGGATATCCTGCTTAATGAAAGGGATCTAGCTAAAACTCTTTTTCAATTACCACTACACTTACATGATTTTGTTTACAATTGTTATAAGCCAGCTCACTTATACAAGATCTTGAAAATAGATATTTCTAAATTTCTAATTAGAAAATCTGAACTTAGTGATACGGAAATTTGATAAAAGCTTTTTCTTTGATTATAAGATAAGTTATCTGCATTCCTTTTGCATCATATGAACACTCTTCTATTACATCGAGTATGGGATTATAAGATTAAGCTGATACCTGGAAAGGAGCTACCATACTTTAAGAACCGTTTATTATTATTATTAAAGCTCGAAATTGTATATAAGTGGATTAATAATAACCTTAATAAAGGCTTCATTCGAGAATCAAGATCATATAATATTGCATTCTTGCTTTTAGCTATTAAGTCAGATAACAATATATATATATATCAAGATTATCAAGGATTAAATAATATTATAATAAAGAATCGCTATTCATTCCCTATTATTCACAAAACTCTGGATACTTTTTGTAATACTATAGTATATACAAAACTGGATATCATTGTTGCTTTTAATAAACTCTGTATTACAAAAGGTAACAAATGGAAGACAGCTTTTATTACCCGTTTCAGTCTTTTCGAGTTACTTGTTATATTCTTTGGCCTTTGTAATATATTAGCCTCCTTTCAATATTATATTAATCACACTTTATTTAATGAACTAAACAAATATTATATAATATATTTAAACAATGTTCTTATATACTTGATGGATAAATTGGAGTATAAAAAGTATATTCGAATTATAATACAAAAGCTAGTAGATGCTGGATTACAGATTGATATAAATAAATATAAATTCGAGATTATTTCTATCTATTATTTGGGATTGATAATTACAATAAATGGTATATAAATGGACTCTAAAAAGATCACTATAATTATATCCTAGAAACAGTCAATTTCGATGAAAAATCTACAACGCTTTTTAGGGTTTGCTAATTTCTATTAACAATTTATATAAAACTTTTCAAAGATATACCAGCCTCTCAATAATTTATTACCAAAGGATATTGACTGGATTTAGGATATGTTATATAGAGATACTTTTGTTATACTTAAGAATGTATTTATAATAGTATTGGTTTTTGTATATTTTGATTACAATAAGTGGATGGTCTTGGAAACGGATACTTCAAATTAGGTATTAGGGGGAGTACTTTCTTAATATAATTCCAATAGCCTTTTACAATTAGTAGCTTATTTCTCAGCAAAACATTCTGTAGTAGAATATAATTATAAGATTTATGATAAGGAGCTTTTTGTAATCATCAAGTTTATAGAGGAGTGGTGATTAGAGCTTTAAGATTTGTAGTAAGAATTTGAGATTCTTATTGATTACAAAAATCTAGAGTACTTTATTACAATAAAGGCTTTAAATCAATAATAAGTTTACTAATCTAAATTCCTTTTTTATTATAATTTCTATATAATCTATCAACTAGGGTCTAAGATTATTCGATTAGACGCTTTGAACCGAAAGAGGGAGAATAGATCAAACTTTGTAATTAGAGACAACGAATGCTTGAAGAATAGGGAGTGTATAGTTTTATTAGTAAACAAATTCGATATTGATTTTTATAATGAATTAAAGATTGATATTCACTTAGTATCAATAGACCTTGTAATATTTGTAGAAGATAAACTAATCGATAAACTAATCGATAATGTTTATAGAAGATCAGATATAACTTATCAATTTATTATAGTAATCGAGGATCAGTATGTACGCAAATGATTAATAGAATTTAGGAAAACATTTCGAATTACTATACAAGATTGTTATATAACAAATAATAGAATATATTATCGAAAGAGATTATAGATTCCATTAGACAATAAATTGAAAGTATAAATTATCTATAGGATACATTTGTTTGGCCTAGCTGAATATCCAGATCAAACTAAAACAATCAACCTCGTCTCTCACACTTATTAATAGTTACAAATATATTAGGAAATTGTTTTATATATATAAGTATACAAGTTTTGTACATGCACAAAGTCATCAAAGTCGGTTTCACCCGGATTTCTATACTTATTACTAATCCTCTTTCAAGCTTGATCTGATATATCAATAGATTATATTACATTGCTTTCAGATTGTGCTTACTATAATTCTATATACAAGCACATTCTAATTATCGTTTATCGATTGACTAAAATGAAACACTTTATAGGGAATAAAATACTTACAATAAAAGAGCTTATTGATATTTTTATCAACCACATCTATACCTTATATAGCCTATCAGATAATATCATCTCTGATCGTGGTACACAATTCGTATCCAATTTCTGGTCCCAATTAGCTAAACAACTAGCTATAACTCTCTAGTACTCTTTAATATTCCATTTGCAAATAAATAAGCAAATGGAATAAATAAATTCTGTTCTCAAACAATATTTACAAGCCTTCGTGAATTTTCATCAAAACAATTGAATATAGTAATTGCTTTTTATTAAATTCGTATCGAATAATATAACTTTGGAGATTACCAACTGTTTGCCATTCTTTATTAATTATAGATTTAATCTATATATTGACATAGAGCCTAACAAATCTTGCCCGCCGAATATAATTATAGCACAGAAATAGAAGTTTTTTAAAAGCAATAAAACAACAAACAGAATAGAAAGAATTCTATTACAACTATAAGCTCTCGCTAGGCAAGCAATTACAATATATAAAGAAAATGCAAACCAGTATTGTACCAATTCACTACACTATTGTATAAGCCAAAAAGTATTTGTAAATGCTAAGAATATAAAAACCTCTCAGAAGATAAAGAAATTGGATAATCAGTAGATAGGACTATATAAGATTATAAAAGTTTATTCTCGTTTCTGTCTTATTCAATTACTAAATAATATTTAGATATTTTTTGTTTTTCACTATTCATTACTCACTTTTACAATCAATAGAATACATTTCCTAGTATAGATTATAATTAACAAATCAGAGTCAATTACTACTAGAAATAGGATCCTCGAAAAGGAGAACAACAAGAGTAAGCCAATACAGAAATGAATCTTTGAAGGAGTTATAAATAATCATAATAAAGACAATCATTATTATCTAATCAAATAAAAGTATTATACTTCTATTTAATAATCAGCAACAAACTTAAAAGAGAACGAAAAACTATTAGCAAAGTATTACTATACATACCCTGAAAAGCCTAGTTTATTAAGATGGGTATTGAATAATCCTAAAGCTAAAATAATTCTATCACTGATATTAAAACACTCAGAAAAGATATAGGGAGTTCGAAGATCGACTTGTGAAAAAAAAGCTAGATTAATGTAAAGCATTTAAATTATTAATTCAGCAAATTCGATTGTTTATTTAATTTATATATAATAGTAAATTATATAATGGATTTAGTTTATTTAGGACAAGCAAGTCCTTGAGGGGGGGTACTGTCACAGGTTCAATATATAGTTATATAGATGCCTTAAGCATCCGCTCTCCATATAGTCGGCGTCTCTCTACCTCTTTCTTTACTCCTTGTAGAATATTATACATCTTACCTAGTACCTATCTCTTGCACCGTGATAGTTTCTTTATAAAGTGTATCAATAATTCCCTTGAGTTATTCTTATTACTATATCTATAATTAGTAATAATAATATAGCTTAAGCTTGGATATAATATTCTTTTCCAACTCTTTTATATAGAAACAAGTTTTGGTTCTCGTTTTGCTCAGATGTATATTGATAAAATACTTTCTATAACTCTTCTTGATTTGGCTATTAGAGATGTTCTTTACTGATTCTTTCTACAAATGAGGTATTAATAGTAACTCCAAACTATAGAATTCGATATTAATCGATATACTAAACTTTGTAAGATTCTTCTTCTTTAGTATCTATTATACTAAGATTCTTATTAATAATTCCCTTGTCAATATTTTCAAATTTCCAGATATAACAGTTTCATTAGTCAATTTCTCGAATAGATCATAGTTCTCCTAATTATAAATCTTTGTTTACCTATAAGAGATCCTCTACCTTTTCTTTTTCTAGCTTTTTTTTATAAACTAGCGGTAATATAGCTAATCTCATAATGCTAACTATACACAATTGTAATATGAAAATGGTATTAAGTTAACTTTTACCGAACTTATTTTTAAAGTTGCTCTTTCTTTTATTTGTTTTCTTGTTTCAGTATTCTACTGCTTAATATTCTACTTTTTTATATTCAAAGTATAAGTTGTTATCTTGTTTACATTTCTTTTTCTGATTATTATTCCTATTAGCATAATACATAGTATCTAGTTTTATAGGATCTCCATATCTATGTAAATTATAATATAGTTTACTCTTATTCTTGTGATAATACTCTTGCTTCTGATTTCCTTAGAGTTTGTATAATCTTTGACTTTATTGATATCAATAAAGATAATTATTTGATTCAATGAAATTCTAGATTAGATTATTCAAGTCTTCGCTAATTGTGGGTTTTTTTAATTCTAGTCTAACTTTTGGTTTGAGTCCTTTACAGTAATAACTTATAATAACGGTTTCATTCCAATTGATTATTTCTATATATTTTCGAAATTCAATAGTATATTTCAATACTAATCCTGTCTGTTTGAGATTAAAGATCTTTTCTTCTATTACTTCTAACTCGTTGGAATTTCTAAAGATTTTGCGGATTTCTATTTTAAATCCTTCGAAATTGCTGAATATTACTTATATAAATTGTATACAATTCTAATCGGCATACTCGAAATAGTTATATAAATATAGCTGGATCCATGTGGCTGCTTTTTCTTAAAGATATAATATAGTTTATATACTCTTAGATTCTGTAATAATAAACTTGTTGTTGGTATCACCATGGGGATGGTGAAGTCAATATAGTACTATGATTCACACTGTTGTAATATTGCTTGAGGTTCTAAAAGCTAGGGCTACGAAACGAGTCATATGATCCCTATCCCAACACTTGTTCTTATTGAATCTAAAGTAAATCTCAAGTTATAATAAGAAAATATCGAGTTCCTATCGTCTACTATAATACTTGTTTAGTAAAGCAATCTTGAGTATTTTATTAATAATGATTTCTTTAGAAGTATTAATCATCTTGACATTATTGATATCAGCTGCTAATACAGGCTAACCTAAGTTAATATTTTGGAGTACTATATCATTGATTAGTATTGAATTAATACTTGAAGCAGAAATAATACTCAAAGTATTATAAAAGCTACTTCTAGGGTCATATGGAAATAACTAGAAATCTCTTGAAATAGTTTAAACTAAACTTCAAATAGGAATTCAATAAGATTAATAACTGATTACAATTCTTATAACTATAATAATGAAACTAATAATTATTCTTAAGTATAAAGCTTTACATTATA
The DNA here is from genome assembly GCA_004786275.1 of Botryotinia convoluta. Taxonomy (NCBI): domain Eukaryota; kingdom Fungi; phylum Ascomycota; class Leotiomycetes; order Helotiales; family Sclerotiniaceae; genus Botryotinia; species Botryotinia convoluta. Next base: position 15,740 of record PQXN01000390.1, read on the forward strand.
ATAAAATCCATTCCTTTATATAGACCTTTCTGCTCTATAGAATCTATGATTCTGTTCTATTTGGATCCCTTGGATCCTAAGCTCCAAAGGCTCCAACGTCCTGTCACATGACACTTGTCACGTGATCCAATGCTACCCGTCGTAACACTTTATCTATACTAGCTACCTCCTTTAATAAAATTAAAAATAAGATTAGAATGTTAGGGTTCAATAGTAGAGAATATGCTGGAAATATATTAGATTAATGAGTAAGAGGTTATATAATAATATATTGGAATTTAATCAAAACTAATCTTATGCCCTGATCAATCCAGAATATATCTTATTCTATTCTAGTACTAATATTCTAGATCTCTATTATCCTTATCCTTTATTAAATCATAGACTATAGGCTTGCTATAGGCCAAGCCGGTAGTTCTTAGATTTAAGGTTTACTATTACCAACTTTCTAATGTACACCGAGGCTCCAGCCCTTGGCGTCCCCAGGATTCACCCGGATGACTAATTGTGTCCTGCGGTGACAATAACACATTATCTAATTTCAAATAATAAGATCTATATTTAATTATTAAGCTCTCTATTAAAAACAAAAGCTTAATAAATATAATACAATTTCATTACATCTTTTAATATAAACCTACAAGATATATTATATACCTTATAACAAACAAAAAGAATTCCTTAAGGAATAATAAATCAATCTATAATAGCAAATATTATATAAAGTAGTATAAAAGAATACAGATATAAAAGAAATTAAGAAAAGAATAAATAAGACTATAAAGAATACCAAGAAAATAAAAGAAGATATATATCCAATACAACTTTACCAAATTCTAGCAAAGTTAATAAAACTGATTTCTGCAAATTTTACAGAAAGAAAGAATATTAACAAGATTCTTGTTTTGTATATATCAAAGCTAAAAAAGCTCTAAACTCAGATAAAAAGGTTGGCAATAATAGTTTTACTCAAATAATTATAATATATAAATATACTAGTTTTTTTTATTATACAAATACAATATATACTTAATCCCTAAGTAATTGTATATAGATATTTGACTTAAGAGCCTTTTATTACTTTACTAATTCTATTGAGAATCTTACTGATATTGTATATTAGAACTCATTACAATAGATTAAAACTATAAGCAATATATATACCTTAAGTATTATATATAATGTTCACAATGAAGGAGTAGGCCAGTGGAATGCATATAATATTGACTATGTAGATTAATTGTACTAAGATAAAATCTAACTATAAAGTGGAAGTAATATATACACAGTAGCTAAGCGTATATGCTACTACTTCTAATACTCCCCTAGAGAGCTTACTCTCTTAACTTCAATAGTTAGCTTTGAAACCCTAGCATATTCTTAAATCTCTCAAATATCACTCTTGTATATGGTTTTATTAATCCATTTGTAGCTATATTATTTGTATTGATATAATTAGTGTTGACTAGATGTTTTTCTGTGAGATCTTGAATGAAGTGATGATATATATCAATATACTTTGATTGTTTGTATAGATATAAGTTCTTGATTAATATTAGTGTTTTTTGATTATCTTTGAGTATTTGAATTGTGCTATTGTTTCTGATGTACTTTGGTTATTCTAAGTTTTTCAAGAGTTGAGTTATTCATTGCTTTTGTTTGGTGAATATAGTTATAAAAATGTACTCAGCTTTTGTATTGGATATAGTTACAAATATCTGCTTCTTGCTTGTTTATGAGATTGGTTTATTATAGAATATTATTACTTTATTAGAGATGCTTTTTTGATTAGTTTTATTGTTTGCTTAGTTTGCATCGATGTACATTTTGATGGTATATTATAGGAGATTATATTTTTTATAAATATTTAATTGAATTTCCTCAGGCCCAAAATGTAGTTTCTGTTTGATAGTCGATCTCAAATATCTTATAAGGTTTTTGAGTGTAGTATTGTAGTGTTTGGTAGGGTTAGATATAGTTTATATTAATCTCTCGAGATTAAATGTAATGTTTAATTTAGTGTAGATTATAGGATGGATTGTGCTGCTGATTGCTTATTGATATTTGTTTATATTAGTGAGTTTATTATTTAGTAATATTAATCATAATTGATTGTAATCTGAGATTGGTATCTTTCTAGGGATATATTGACTATAAGAGATCCCGAATCGGGTAAGTATTGTATTCAAATACTCTTCTTGATTTATAGTTAATATTCTCTCTAATTTAGTATAAATAATATACACTTTTAAGATCTTATTAATCTTCCCTAGATTTTTGATATTAAATCGAGCAGAAAGATTGTAATAAAACTATTGAATATCTTGTTTGTATATAGCAGTAGTGATAATATCATTTATATATATTAGAAGAATTAGCTGACACTGATAATTGATATATAAATATAGATCTGTAAGGCTTTGTGTGAAACCTATTTTGGTTAACTTTTCTTTTAGAAGAAGGCTCTAATCTCTATTAGCTTGTTTTAGTTTATAAAGACTCCGAAGTATATATAGAATATAGTTACAACTAATATGGATATTTTGAGGGGGTGCTAAATAGATTTCTTCTTTCAAGTGTAATTCGGTGAATGCGTTTTTGATATCGAAATGAGAGCACTCGAGATCCTCTTTTGCAAAAATTATAAGGAAAAAGCAAAGAATATTGAATCGAATTATAGGAGTAAAGATTTTGTTATAATCTTTATATAAAACTTAACTAAATCCTCTGGCTACCAATCTGGCCTTGAATCGCTCTACCTTATTATCTTTTGTTTTAACAAGAAATACCTATTTCATTAAAACTAGATTACTCCCTTATAATAAAATAAACTCTTTCCAAATACTATTCTTAACTAATAAATTTATTTCTTCTTAAATTATAATTTACTATTCTTTTATATACTTTTTATTTACTATTGCTTTTTTGTATATATTAGATATCTTGATTTCAAGAATTTCGATTGCTAATAAAGCGGTTTTAGCTTCTGCTGATATATCTATTAAAAGAGTTAAGATTTTCAAAGCAATTTCATTATTTGTTTTTTTTCGAATTAGTGAATATTTGGAATAGCAATTATAGTGTATTCGATTGGTTTTGTTGTTAGTTTATTTAAGGAGGTAAGCAAAGCTCAAATGATTTTAGAATTTCTTTGCCTTTTTATATCGTTGTTATTGTTTCTCTTCCTTTTCCTAAGATTATATCTCGAATTTGGTGGTGTAGAAGTAGGTACAGATATAGATGTGGTAAGCGATAAAGTTACATTAGATAATATAATATTAGGTAATATAATCTCAGGTAATATAACCTCAGGTAATATAACCTTAAGTAATGAACTTGAATTCGATGGTATAGAATTAGATAGTAAAGTTACATCAGGTAAAATAACCTCAGGTAAAATAACTTTAGATAAAGTAATATCAATTTCTTTGTTATTTTCCCCTACCAATCTTGATAAATTATTAATCACTTATTGAATATTTCCATATTCATTTTCATCAAAGTATAATATTCTCTTAATCTTTATTCGCTTTGATATTAGCAAATATATCTCTATCGAATCTGTAATTATTGTATTTAATAATATTAATAGATTAATTGAAATAAACAATAATTCAAAGATATTCTTAGATCTGTCACAAAACCTGCAATTAGGTTTTATATTCTTAATACCTTATAATCCAGCTACACAATTTTTAAGTTTGAAATCCAGATTCCTTTCTTTATAGCTTTTATCAATTATAACACAATAAAAGCAATATATATAACCTAACTGTTCACAATAAAGGAGCAGGCCAGTGGAATACATGTAATATTGACTATATAAATTAATCGTATTAAGGTAAAATCTAACTATAAAGTGGAAATGATATATACACAGTAGCTAAACACATATACCACTACTTCTAATACTCCCCTAGAAAACTTACTCTTTCAACTTTAGTAATTAGCTTTAAAGTTCTAATATATTCTTGAATCTTTCAAATATCACTCTTGTATATGGTTTTGTTAATCTATCTGCAGCCATATTACTTATATTGATATAGCTGATATTGATTAAATATTTTTCTATGAGATCTCGAATAAAATAATAATATATATTAATATACTTTGATTACTCATATAAATATAAATTCTTGATTAACACTAACACTCCTTAATTGTCTCCGAGCATTTGAACTACACCATTGTTTCCGATATACTTTGATCACTCTAAATCTTTTAAGAGTTGAACTACCCATTATCCTTGTTTGATAAACATAACCATAGAAATGTATTTAGTTTTTATACTAAATATGACTACAGATATCTACTTCTTATTTACCCATAAGATTGGTTCATTATAGAATATTACTACCCTACCAGAAATACTTTTTCGATTGGTTTTATTGCTTACCCAATCTGTGTCGGTGTACATTTTGATAATACATTATGGGAGATTATATTCTTTACAAATATCTAATTGAACTCCCCCAAACCCAAAATGTAGTTTTTGTTTAATAATCGATTTCAAATATTTTATAAGGTTTTTGAATACAATACTATAATATTTGGTAGGGTTAGATATAACTTATACTAATCTTTCAAAACCAAATATAATATCCAATCTAGTGTAAACCATAGGGTAAATCATACTACCAATTGCTTACTGATATTCGTTTACATCAATAAATTCATTGTTTGGTAGTGTCGGTTGTAATTGATTGTAATCCGAAATTAATATCTTTCTAGGGGTGTATTGATTATAAAAGATTCCAAATCAGGTAAGTATTACATTTAGATATTCTTTTTGATCTATAGTTAATATTCTCTCTGATCTAATATAAATAATGCGTACTCCTAAGATCTTATTAATCTCTCTTAGATCTTTGATATTGAATTGAACAGAAAGATTATAATAAAACTATTGAATATCTCATTTGTGTGTAGTAGTAGTGATAATATTATCTATATATATTAAAAAAATTAGTTAATGTTGATAATTGATATATAGATATGGATCTGTAAGGCTTTATATAAAACCCATTTTGGTTAATTCTCCTTTCAGAAAAAGGTTCCAATCTTTATCAGCTTACTTTAGCCCATAAAGACTTCGAAGTGTATATAAAACACAATTGCGATTAATATGAATACCTTGAAGAAATACTAAATAGATTTCTTCTTTTAAGTGTAATTCGGTGAATGTGTTTTTGATATCGAAATAAGAGTATTCGAGATCCTTTCTTGCAACAATTGCAAGAAAAAGATGAAGAGTGTTGAGTTGAATTGTGGGAACAAAGGTTTTGTTATAATCTTTATCTAAAACTTGGCTGAATCTTTTGGCCATCAATCTAACCTTGAATTGCTTTACCTTATTGTTTTTTGTTTTAACAAGAAATATTTATTTTATTGAAATTAGATTGCTTTTTTGTAATAAAATAAACTTTTTCTAAGTGTTATTTTTAATTAATAAGTCTACTTCTTTTTGAATTGCAGCTTACCATTCTTTCACATATTTTTTATTTGCTATTGCTTCTTTGTATGTATTAAATATCTTGATCCCAAGAATTTCGATTACTAGCAAAACGGTTTTAGTTTCTACTGATGCATCTACTAAAAAAGTTAAGATTTTCGAAGTAATTTCATTATTTGTTTTCTTCTCGAATCAATAAATATTTAGAATAACAATCATAGCATATTCGATTGGTTCTATTACTAGCTTATTTAAGGAGGTAAGCAAAACCCAAATGATTTTAGAATTTCTTTGTTCTTCCACATCATTATTATTACTTTTTTTCCTCTTCCTAAAATCATATCTCGAATTTGGTAATATAAAAATAAATACAGATATAAATATGATAAGCAGTAAAGTTACATTAGATAATATAATATTAGGTAATATAACCTCAAATAATATAATCTCAAATAATATAATCTCAAGTAATAAACTCGAATTCGATAATATAAAATTAGGTAGTAAAGTTATATTAGGTAAAATAATCTTAGATAAAGTAACCTTAGATAAAGTAATATCAATTTCTTTATTGTTTTCCCCTGCCAATCTTAATAAATCATCAATCACCTATTGAATATTTCTATATTCATCTTCATCAAAGCATAATATTCTTTTAGTCTTTGTTTGCTTTGGTATTGGTAAGTGTATTTCTATCGAGTTTGTAATTATTACATCTAATAATATTAATGAATCAATTGGAATAAATAATAATTCAAGAATATTTTTAGATCTACTACGAGATTTGTAATTAGGTTTTATATTCTTAATACCTTATAATCCAGCTATATAGTTTCTGAGTTTGAGATCCAGATTCCCTCCTTTATAGCTTTCGTCAATTGTAACACAATAAGAGTGGTATATATAATTTAGCTCTAGTAAATAAACCTTTATATACTTAATAATATTTTTTGAGTATCCCAGGAATATCCCAACCCTTACTATATCGCAAAGTTTATCATGCCTTTATTCTTTTGGAATAGTTTTGGGATTGATATAGATATAACATTGATTCCCCTAAATCTTGTATATATCGATATCTAATAACATACCTATAAATACTTCGAATAAGCTTCGATCGATTCCATTCGCATTTGAACCAATATTAATACAATTCCGAATATATACATTATACTTGATAGCTTCATTTTAAAACTCTAATAATAAGTGAGCTTCTTTCAACATTACTCTTATATCAACTTCTATAGTATATATATTGCATTCGGCTGAACCATTTTGATAAGATAACACAACCACTATAACCTCTAATCATACACTAGCCTTCCATTCCCAAATGACTTGAAGAAGCTCTAATACATTATTAATTCTGGTAGCAATTATAATTGTACCTATAGCGAGTTCAATTTCTTGTTTCTAGGCTTTCAATAAAAGTATTGTATTACTCTTCTACTTCAATAAGATAATCTAATTTACCTTTGTAATACTATCGATAATAAAAAGAAAGTATTTGTATCCTCAAATAGACCTTAGGAAAAAGCTAATAATATCGAAATGGATTAATTCTAATCTCTTGGATTTTTATGCACTTAGTTGGCTTAGGATTCTATTAATTATTTTTGTGAGAATATATACTTTATAGATATCAAGAGTTAAAGGGACCTTGATAGATCTCTAAAGTATAATAACTTTATATAGATTTTTGATTTTATTAAAACCGAAATGATTGAAGCATTTATACCAAATAAGATATCTTTCCTTTTTCATTATAATTAATTCTTCGACTTCCCCTTTTATACTATCAATAATCTCTATAGAAAATATAAAGAATACAGAATCTTTGTATCCTGATTTCATATATGAAATAATATATATTCTATCTTTTATTATAACTTTAATAATCTTATTATTCTTATTGTTTTTTAATGTGAAATATATTTCCTTAAGACTGAATATACTCTTAAGTCCTATCTCACAAATTCTCTTAATTAAAAATAGATTGACCCCTAATCTAGGTATATATAGCACCCCAGCTAACGATATCCTTATTCCATTTTTGTACACTATATCCACTATTTCTCGTTTATTTGAATACATAGCTTTCCCACCAACTATTATTCTTCATTGCGAAATATAAGTTAAACTTCTGAAAAGAGAATGTTGATCAGATATATATAAGGTAGTACTAATATTAGTATACTATTGTAATAAGGATACCTTATTAATACTTTCTTTAATAAAATAACAATACTTGAAATCAAACTCATTATCAATAATACTTTCAGTAGCATCGGAATTTGATTCAGCAATATAAGCCTTATACTCCCTGTGCTTTTTGTCTTTTTACAATGAGGAAATGAATTGTCTTCTCTTCTATTTATACTTTGAATTGGATTTCAAAAAACGCTTAGTACAATAGAACTGAAAGCATTTTAGAATTGAGTGATTAGATTTATTGTAGAATTCATAAATAACAATGGATGTGTCAATCTCCAAGCTTGTATTAACCTTATGCTGATAATGAGATAAAACATATTTCTTTCCTTTTATAAGATGTATTAAATCTCCAGAGTTTTATATTTTTATTTTTTTGATTTATAAATACTTGATTTTATTATTAATACTTAAAATAGAATTAATAATATAAATCATATCAATAATAACTTTATATTTATCAAAAAGAAATAAGATCAAACTTTAAAAAAAAAATTTATTTATATATAAAGTATTGACTAAAGTGTCTACAAATAAAAGCTTTTATAAAAGATCTTTAAGCTTATTCCAAATATCTATAATAATTATATCAAAGATATTATCAGATTGGAAAAAAAAGGTTTTAATCTTAAAGAGATATTCGTTTATTATAATATTATCAATTCTAAAGTACTTGATAATTAGATAATCTTAAAGTTTCTTTGCTATATTATATTCTTTTATTAAAGCTTTATTATTATCAAATAATAAGCAATAAATATAAAATAATATATTAGCATTATCCTTAAGAAAGATAATCTTTTTGTTGATATTGAATTGAATCTTTATAATAGCATTACTACTACTACTAAAAACTTAAAGTTCTTCGAAATCCTGAATTAAATTATTGGCTACTGCAATCCATATATATTCGTACAATATCTTTTCGCATATATAAAACCAGTCTTTTCCTCGAAATTGAATTCTTATTTAATAAATTCAATGTTTGTGATTCTCTTAAATGAAAGAAGGAATATATTTAAAGTAATCCCTAGATTTAGTATCTTCGTTCATTTTGAGATTCTACAAATAGAAAACTTGCATCGATAACCTAAGCATATTTGACAATGGAATGAAAAAGTGGAAGAGAAACTGTTTAAACTACGCTATCCCGATTTGGATATATTAATATTTGAAAGGAGAAATTCTTTTTAAGGTAGGGTAATTGAAAGTAGTGAATTTTAATTTATAAATAATGATTTTTGAAATAATATCAAACACTATATAACAAATGATACTCTTCAACATCAAACCAGAATAAATAATCTTTTCAATAATAACTTGTAGTTTTCTTACTTAAAGAAAAAGCGTGATATAAATAATTATTTTGTTATTACTACTCAGCAATCTATTTGCTATGTGCACTTCGTATATTGATATCGCATTATATAAAAGCTTTTTGTTGTCAACTTTTACTTTGACAATATAAACTATTCAAAGAGCTTTCAGCCTTAATCTTACTACAAAGCTACCAGGCTTATAACCTATTCACAATAAAGGAGCAGGCCAGTAGAATACATATAATATTGACTATATAGATTAATCATACTAAGATAAAATCTAACTATGAAGTGGAAATGATATATACACAGTAGCTAAGCGCACATACCACTACTTCCAACATATAGAATAATTATTATCAGAAACCTTACACTAAAAGATATTTGGTATATCAAGGATTTCCGATTCACTTAATTTATTTTAGTTAGTACTCTTATAGAAACAAATTAGAAAGTCATTTTTGAAAGGGACTCAATATCCTACTAAAAATTTGGTCAATTGGAGATATCTATAAAATATATCAATAGTACTTATATTATTCGATAATCTTTTGCTTAGTATACTTATATAGTATATTCAAACTTTGAGATAAAAGATATTGATATAAATAATGATAAATCTGAGATCGTATATTGATCACTAGATTATTTTAATTATAATCAAATGGATAAACTAAAGAAAGCTTCGAATAATCTATATTATATTAAAAGAAAGAGAAGTGCTAATAAAAAAGCTTACAAGTCTTGCCTTATAAAAAGAATGAATAAGTATTTCAATAAATATACAACTATTCGCATACCTACAAAATTACACCGCTTGCATATAAATCTATCAAAGATCCAAAAACCTTCTGAAAATGAAAATAAATACTTTATTATAATTGTTAATAATATAATAAAAGCAACTTGAATTAAATTTACAAAAAATAAATCTACTGATATTGTTGTACTTATATTGATGGATTTGATTAATCAGATTGAAAAAGAATTCAATTGCAAAATTACTATTATCAGAACTAACAATGAGAAAAGTGGATTTGAAATATTATTTCAAATAGAGATTGGAAAAAGAAATCTAATTTTTGAATTATTATTTTCTGGAAAATATTTTATGAATGAAGTTGCAAAAAAGAAGATTTAAGATATTAGTGCTACTATAAGATCGCTATTGAGCGAATCTAAGATTGGATCTGATATATAGGAATTCATTATTAAATATACTATATATCTGAGAAATAAATCTTTTATTAAATCCCTACCTTTTAAAGAAACTGGAATGCTCTCTACAATAGTCACTTTATACAAAACTATGTATAATAAATAACCTGACTTTAAAAAGCTCAGAATATTTGATTATAAAGCATAAATAAGGAACCCTTAACAATCTGGTTTAATAACAAAGAAATTCGAATCGAGAGTATTTAAAAGAAAGTATATTATGATTGAAATAAATAGAAACAATATTTATTGCCTTCTTAATCTTTATACCAAAACTATTAATAGAACAATAGATACTGACTTCAATAAATATAGATATTTATTTAAAGACCTTAAAAATAAGGGAATTCCAGAACCGCTCAGGACAAAAAGGAAAAGAAAACTTTCTCCACATAACAAACAAAAGATTACAAAAAGAAGGGTGCAATTAGTAGTATAAGATATATAAAAGAATATATATACTAATAAGCAAAAGAAAGCTCAAATCCAAAATGAATAAGAGAAAACTTGAATCTATCCTTCACAAATACTACAACAACAATAACTATAGGGAATTGGATATCTAATACAAAATATATAAATACCTTTATCTTCAAGATAAAGAATATAAGTAGTTATAAAGATTCCAAAAGTTAGATCTATTCTAATAACTACTTTAATCCAAAATTGTGTGAACAAGGGTATTCACTTCAAAGGAATGACTTCAATACAATGGCTACTGTATCAAAGGGATTAAGCGAATGCGAAAGAGACTAGCTCTTTCAGTAGTGCCTATATAAGGACTACTACTTTCCTACATAGCTAGCTCTTTAGATAGAATACAATTAGACAT
>PQXN01000391.1:0-26590 GCA_004786275.1 Botryotinia convoluta
GGAAGACGTAGCACCCACGTATTCGTAGGTCCTAAATGTCTATATTGTATTCTGTCTAAAGAGCTAGCTATGTACAGGAAGTAGTAGGCCTTATATAGAAACTACTGAAAGAGCTAGTCTTTTTCGCATTTGCTTAGACTTAGTATAGTAGCCATTGAATTGAAGTTATTCACCTATGTTCATACAGTTAATATTTTATTTGTAAATAGATAAGCAAACAGAACAAATAAACTTTATTTTCAAGTAATATTTATAAGCATTTGTAAATTTTCATCAGGACGATTGAATGCAATGGTTATTTTTTGCTGAATTCGTATTGAATAATATGATTTCGGAGACTATTAGCTACTTGCTATTCTTTATTAATTATAAATTTAATCTATATATTGGTATTAAACCTAGCAAACCCTGTCTATCTGTTACAACGGATTAGTAATAGGTCAACAAGAAGTCACGAGACAACAAATCAAGCTTGGAAATAAGAGAAATGTAACTTTGCGAACTTTTCGCGAAGTTATATTTAGGATTAGAAATGGCCTAGAGGACTAGCCTCAGGGATAGAACGATAAGCTAGGACATTAGAACTCATAGGACAAGTGTCACGTGATGGAGCCTTTGGAGCTTAGGATCCAAGAGGGCTCCAAATGGGATAGAACCTTGGGTTCTATAGAGAACGAAGATCTATATAAGAAATGGGATTTCATTATAATGTAGAGTTTTGTGCTTAAGAACAATTATTAGTTTCATTACTATAGTTACGAGAATTGCAATTAGTTACAACCTTATTGAATTCCTACTTGAAGTTTAGTCTAAACCACCTCGAGAGATCTCTAGACACTTCCACGTGACCCTAGAGGCAGCTCCCGTAACACTATCAGATATAACTATAATATAGAAACGAGAGTTTTTTAAAGGCAATAAGACAATGGACAGAATAAAAAGGATTTTGTTATAACTACAAGCTTTCACTAGGCAGGTAATTACGATATATAAAGAATATACAAATCGATATTGTATTGATTCACTACACTATTATATAGGCCAAAAGGTGTTCATAAATGTCAAGAATATAAGGGCATCTCGAAAAGCAAAGAAATTAGATGATTGATAAATAAGGCTATATGAAATTATAAAAGTTTATTCCTGTTTCTGTTTTATTTAATTGTTAAACAACATTCAAATATTTCCTGTTTTTTATTATTCGATATTCATTTCTATAATCGATAAAATATATTTCTTAGTACAAACTATAATTAACAAATCAGAGTCAACAATTATTAGAAATAGAATCCTCGAAAAAGAGAATAGCGAAAATGAACTAATATAGAAATAAATCTTTAAAGGAATTATAAATAACTATAATAAAGATAATCATTATTATCTAATTAAATAAAAGCATTATACTCCTATTTGATAACCAGTAGTAAACTTAAAAAGGAATGAAAAATTATTAATAGAATATCATTATATATACCCTAAAAAGCCTAACCCATCGAAATAGATATTAAATAATCCTAAAACTAAAGCAATCCTATTACCAATACTAAAACATCTAAAGAAAATACAGAAAGCTCGAAGATCGACTTGTAAAAGAAAAGTCAAGTTCATATAAAGCATCTAAACTATTCAGCGAATTCAACTAACCATTTAGTAAACTATATAATGAATTTAGCTTGCTTAAAACAAGCAAGCTCTTGAAAGGGAATACTATCACAGGTTCAAAACATAGTTATATAAATGCCTTAGGCATTCACTCTTTATATAGTCAATGCCTTTCTACCTCCTTCTTTACTCCTTATAGAATATCATATATCTTACCTAGTACCTATCCCTTGCACCGTGATATTGACCACTTCGTAGAAAGTATTTATATGTTTGTATTTGCTAACAAGAAACTTGATTGATTTTTAGTTTTTTGAAATCTGAATAATAGAGCAGTATGCTATAGCTACAGACTCGGGGCTCGCTAGGAAGTTAGATAGCTGATTCAAAAAAAAATTGTATAGTTATTACAAATCAATTTGTATATCATTCATTTAATCTCATCTTTTTTCAAGATTCTTTAAGGAAATTGGAATGGAGTTTATAATCTCGGGAGTTTATATACTCACAATCAATCTTTTCGGTATTCATGATACCGAGGTAGGAATTTGGTACAATGCTGGCTGAGTTCTGGGGATAATTTCGTTAAGCAAGTTGATATTGTCTAAGATAATAGGGAGGGATGGTTCTGATATCTGGAGGAAATTTAATGTTCTGCTTTTTTAGATTTCAGAGTCTATACGTGCTGGTAGATTAGCAGCACTAGATCTTTACTTGATACCAGGCTCTTAATTGGTTGCCTTGAGTGGGTCAGGAAAGCTTAGATTGATCTTGTATGGGTTCGAAATATTTAAACCTAGAAAAAGTCGTTTGGCGCTTGGGTATATAAAAATCATCAAGAATACTAATGACTTGTGTGTAATAACTGTACTATGGAAAAGAGGTGTTCAGAAAGTATATTACCTTGTAGAAGGAAATCAATCATGTTGCTAGTTATTCGATACTCACTAAACAAGGATCTTGACATAAGTCTACATAAACCCTTACATTTCGAACACTTCAAAAAATGAATTTATGTACGTTTAAAACTTTAGTTATTCAATGACCCTGAGACTTCAATTTGAGTTTCTTTTATACTTTGAATCCCCACAAACGTCGAGATCTTCGGACTTCATTTCTTTTTCTAGGAGCTAGTTGTTCATATCATTTTCACAATCCAGATAATACTACAATCTCTTTTTTAGTTAGTTTGAGTAGTTAAGCGATATGTAAGTACCTAGGCATTGTTCTGACAATTGTAATGTTGAAATAAGCATTGTAAGCATAATAAGAATCTCAAGTCTAAGATTACTATAACAACTTTGAGAAATATATATCTAAGCTACCAATATTCAGGTGTAATATTTCCTGCTTGGAGTAAATCCAATTTATACAAAATTCTCACCGAGTGTGCCCCTCAAAAGCTCGATTTTCCGCTCCATTGCATTGATATTACTTCATTGTATATTAGTCACTGGTTGTGAGCAAAAGCGAAACGAGCTTATATTTTCACACTAATCGATATTATTTACCTAGATCTCTTGTAGCCTTAGTACTCGGTGTACTTGTGATATCACTCCGATGGTAGGGGTTGGTCACACAAGCAGTGTAAACGATACTTAAAGCTACCAATGAAAAATTTGCAGCATGGATGACTACGGCTTGTTATCGCCACGTATAGATGTGTAAATGCAGAGCCTTCAGATCTTCATTCCTGACTTTGACCGCACTGAAGCGATTTCATATGATATCGCTTTTGAGATTCTTTCAACGCAAAATTTTCCACAATGTCGTCTCATTCGTCTCATATAAGGGAACCAAAAACATCTTCCAATCCAGCTTTATGGAGTGACTGGGAGTGGAATGCTGAAAAAAAGATGTGGGAGTCGTATCGCACCATTTCCAGGGGTAGAATTGAATGGAAGTTCGAACACGATCAATCAATCTCTTCTGCTAATACAGACATTCCGAGACTCGACAATGCTATGCTTCTCGGAGATGTATCGGAGAACACATCGCAATACTCAAAGAATAAAGCCTATGCCCTAGAATCTAGCGATATTGACACTGTGACGAAATCACTAGCACCTGCTACCCTAACTTCATTCGTCGATCCAGACCCCCCTATTGTAGGCAACCTCGGAAAGGACAATACATCTATGCAGCATAGGAACTTTGGTTCGAGTAAGTGCTATTAATATTGAAGACATATTCAATTACTGAACTGTGATAGATTATAAAGTGCATAGTGCTAGGGAGTTCACATTTGGAAGAGCAAGTTCTTAGTTACCTCTTCAGATAGTGAGGTCACAATTAATTCAGGCAGGTTTTTAAAGTTCTTTGGTCCGAACCATCTGGAAGTTTATCTGGAGGCGGAACGTTTTCGTCGCATGGAAAGGAGCATGGTGAGATGATATATGCACAGGTTCGGAGGTTTGTTGTCATAGACTATAGACAGGGTCATTGTCTTTGTTTGTAAGTTTGATCTCATATCCTGCAATCTATATTGTTACTGACTGTCAGATTAGACCAATTATGACTTACAGAGGAAGAGCTACAAGCCAGCCAGGTGTGCATGCTGAAGAGCACGCCATTATCTACACGACGGAGCCAAAATTGGCTCCAAATGAACACAGTAGCCAAATGATATTTCAACCAATCAAAATGATACCAGACTCCGCACAACATCATCTCGACCTAGCATCGAGAATAAACTATGCAAAAACTTATACTGTGGAATATAATGTTAAGGTCTGGTTCATTGGTAAAATTGATCAAGACAGTGAGCAGACATTGAGGGAATCCTACGACCAGACTCATCCGCCATTGAGTCTTTCAACTAGATCGTCTGTACCAAGCTCATACTCAACAAATAATCCCACGCACAGCGATTCGACTTCTACTATACCAAATACTCTAGATACTCCTAGCTTATCTACCCTCTCGTACTACCCTACAGCCTCCGGCTATGGGAACGGCATACCGTCATCAATATCGTCTGGTGAAACAGAGTGTGGTATTAGCTACTTTAACTCCAATCAATATGGTGGATACAGTTCGGAAAGACAAAGCCCTCCGACACAGTACAGTTCACCATTCGTGGACCACCTCTCAACAAACTTCGATAATCACAATCCCACGATTGGTCTTGCTAGCCACTTTCCAGACTACCAACACAGCGTTAAAAATCCACCTCCAACTATACCCCTTGGCGGCTCACACTTTCAGTCAACCTATAACCAACAAACATCAGCACTAGTAGACCCAGAAAGACAGGAGTTGGTTGATCCCGAGCGAGCCGTTTCGATATATGGTGGAAGTAATACATCTCATTCCCATTCACATGGCCGATCCAGAAATGATATCAAAGATCGCTCATCGAGACAGACTTCACCATTCCCAATATATGGTGACAGATCAAATGGAGATTCGTCCCTAGATCCCCACAGCATCCTAAGAGGTAGTGCCGATGAATTTGTGCCAACATCGGCCGACCCAAGTGGGGAAAAGACACAAGATTCTGTTGGACTGCAGGACAATCAGGATTTCACAAATCTTACATTCAAGCATTTAAGGCGTAGTGGCTCATCTAGTAGTCTAGAAAGCCTTGAATCATTGTTCTCTTCCACATCCTCGCTATCATCACTATCTTCCACGGGGTCCCGAATGATGGATGCAGAAAATAGACTTGTCAGAATTTTGTCAAAAGATGATGAGTTGAAGATACTTTATCAAGAAGCCTTGGAAATCACAACGCTAGGGAAATTTGAGGAAAACTTTCGACGTTGTATCAAACAACTGTCAAAGCACCTCAGAGCCGAAGTCCCTCAAATGAGTACTGTTGCTCGCCATATTTCACGTGGCTCTCACTACGCGGCATCGAAAATTAGAGCCGATCTAGAGCATCAAGAAGTTACTCAAATATTGCCACCTAAAAATTTATTGATGGGTGACATCAAAGAGCCGGCTTCATTTGAGGATGACGAAGAAGATGCTGAAGACGACGCAAATGAGGATAGAATTGCCCAACAATTTGAGACTTTTGAAATCACTGTTCAACAATCGAGATCGTGGCAGTTACTACGGGAGAACCTACGACTATTTCTTCATCCGAACAATGTTCAAAGGGCCCTCTTTGATACTTGGCCGATCCTTCAGTCGAGGGAAATAGCTTATGAAATCAAATATAGCATTGATTGGGAAGTTCCACAATTATTGAAGTCATTTTTCCCCGAAGGCCAATCAATCGGAGATATCTTGACACTCACGAGCGACTCTATAGGATCCATTGCGTTAAGTGTTCGAGATTATCTTTCTAAAACTTGGAAAGCCATCGAATGCGATCTTATAAAAGTCATTGATATTTACCTAGCTTCGAATGACGAAATTTGTGGTAACAGCCCCTTTATTCCCAACACCTGAAGAAAGGTTAACCAACACGAAGCTACTAGTGGCCAAACATCAATCAAGTGAGCTCACACTTACTCTCCGGAGCAGCTGTAGGACTGGCGCGAACAATGCTACGAGCATTGACATTTCTGCACTTGCCAAATATGACACTCATCAAACTCTTATTTCGGCAATGTCTTGGTTATGCTCAGCTTTGCGGATCTCGAATCAAGACGACCTATGTCAATCGTCTGTTCTAGTGAAAAACATCTGGGATACAGACCGTACGAAGCCCTTCACGAGTGAAAATGAACGTTTTGACATTATTTTAATCCTAAACGACCTTTGTCCTTTTCCGAAAAATAAAGGTGACTCTGGTTGCTGGTATATACTGTTTCCTCGCATGGTTGTTGCCCAGGGATTTCCAGTCAAACAACGCTCCCATGGTCGGGGTTTGGAAATTTCATTCCCTGATATGGCTTTAGTAACTGGATGCCTGAGTCTGGTGATGTTTGACGGTGGACTTGTTGCTAATGGCTTGAATTCAGTATTGTTTCCAGTTGAAGAGTTACTGGAAGACAATGCAATCCAATGGCATTATTGCCCGAAGACGGTGCAAGGCTTGAGGTTTAGGAAATCTACATTTGAAATTATGGAAAAAACTGGCAAATGGTACAAGGAATCGAATACTATTCGGTTGATAAATCGAAGGTGTTTTCTTGGATGGGTACCTGAAGCATCTATTTTAATCGGCACAGGAAAATATCCCGTCGCGAACAGAGAGTGGTCAACGGCAGCGAAAGTTCCAGATAATCGACAGATCAAATCTTATAGCCTCACTTTTGGAACTGGAGGGACTGGTCTTATCACAGCCACGGGATCCCTTGGCTGGACAACGTCCTCAATGCCATCTACTATAACTAGTAAGACCGAGAAGGATATTCACGAAGTTTTAAAAGATGGAGAAAATGACACGATTCTCATGTATGACAGCGAAAGGCAAATTGCATGGTATCTACCCAAGTCTTGTGTTGTCCTTTACCTGGCACATGCAAGGATCACACATCTTGGTTGGCAAGTTGTCAGGGGTAGTGAAATAACCCACTTGAAACTAGCAAAACCTGGCTCAGGTGGCTTGGAAGCCAATAATGCACTCATATCAAATCTTCAATTGCAATTGAAGAAGGCAGACTCTAAATCTATCAATGGATATCGTCTGGAAAGTCTTGGGGGTTTCGTCAAAGCTATCTGGCAAGCCTTAGATGACATTGGCACGGGCTTAAGGTCTGTCCAGAAAGAGTTCTCGAGAGCTCAAGAGGGTCCTCCCAAATATATCTACGGAGTAGAATATATGGATACCGTGGATATGAGAGAGGAGAAGGAGACTAAACGAGTTGCCATCTCCCAGCCATGGGCGTATCTTACCAAAGACTATCCCGCTACTATCTTTTGTGGGGCCCTTGAACATCCAATTGTACCAGATAGACCAGAATTAATTTGTCAGGCATGGCAAATTGTTCCACCTGGGAAAGATCATCTAGTAGTAACCTCGTCTGTTGTACAACACTTTCTACGGAAGGCACGAGAAGGGCTTTGCGAGCGCGTTGAATGGAGATTCGACGGTAAGCTCATTGATAATCATAGACTCGACAAACAGGGCGCAGTCCACCACGTTCAACGTCTTTTTACGACAAGTAGCCCTCAGCCAAACCATAGCCTACTGGAGCTCCTAGCAGAGGTCCCGAATGGAAGCTTTATATTCACACAATCCAAATTATCCAAGGGGTGCTCTGAGTCTATCCCCTCACATGCGGTAACACAAATGTCTGGATGCGACGACCAAAATCGTAGGATTCAGTTAAATTCAACTACCGAACCAGCTGGCAAATACGCAGAAGACGTGTTACGGCATGGTAATGGCCTTTATTCTCTTGGAAAACAGATGGTTGTTTCGTCTAATTTGAGTACTAGCGCTCGCCACAATAATCTCATAGAGAATCACGGAGTGAATAGTCCGCTGATTCGATATCCTATTGTTATTCCTAGAAGTTCATTCCACATGTCAAATGAGAAAGGTTGCTATAAAACTCTCAACGGTGTAAATTCCTCGACTACAGATATAAGACCTAATGCTTCCTGTTCCAATGACAACTTTGCGGAAGCGTTACCAAATAGGTCTAGCTTGATTTCCAGGGAAATATGTAGGAACTCGAACGGTCAAAGCGTCGCGAACTCATCTCAAGATTCAAAGAAAATCATTAGGAAAGCAGAGAAGGCTGATCTCCGCAATAGATACAACATCATTGAAAGTGACTCAGGAAATGAATGAATGGTTCATGAAAGAAAAACGTAGTTGTTTTCTATAGACTTTGTACACGTTTCTTCATCCTCACAAAACCCACCTCGATTAAGACCCCATTCAACCACACTTAACTTTCCACGCCCCCTCACTCGCTAAAATTCAGAGCCAATAAAGCTAGGAACTACACCAACACACCCGCCGTACGCACACAGTTTGCACGCACTGGCTCGTATGCTCAAGCAAGGAGATCGCCCCCTTGCCTCCTCCCCCTCCCGGTACTCAGGGAGTGAGTGCAAGTAACGAAAGTAAGAAATACAAAGGCGTTAATATTTCATTCGTTCCTAGGTTAAAAGCGACTAATTTTCCCCACTGATACAATAGTGTTATCACAATTATTTAAATTCTGAACTCCACGAGTGGAAATAAAGAAATGATTTGAGGCATGACATTTTAATAACAATTTTTATTCAAATGATGTTGCCCTGATGAAAAGTGCGAGAATGTCTAAATTTAAGAGGGAACACTTGAGATTTTTTGTACACCTTTTCTATCTTCTTTAAGGGTTATCTCATACCTTGACATCAATAATTCTCCCCAGTCGAGCATCTTAATCTTTCTGAAAATCTCAAATTTCGACTATATACATAAATAGAAACGTTGTACATAATCACGAGCTTGATTTCTGATATCAAAATCGTCAAAAGGAGAGAAAGTTCAAGAATATGAACAAATCCGTCTTCCCCAAGCAAGAAAACAAGAGTTTTCGCATCGAAAAAAGTGCATGCCAACATCTGATAGGCTAGACTATAAAAATTGGATGAGATTAATATAGCTTTTGAGATAAAAGATTGCTTTGGTTGGTTTTAGAGAGGATAGGAAGATTAGGTAATAGGTATTGATATCAACTTCTCGAGGAGAGGGTAGAATATATTGAAAGAAGGTCTTTTATTAAGGAACTAAGATAGTATGATATCACAGGAGGAAGTAGATAATACTTGTAGGGAAGTACGAAGAGATTGAGTCGGTAATAGTGGAATATTAGGGATGTTAGTTAGGTATGAAGAGAGGTAACAAAATGTTGAAAAATCATTAAGATTGAATCTTCATATGGTAGTAGGAAGAATATAAATTTGATGAGATGTAAGTGCAAATATTATTGAAAATGAGAAAAGGAAATGTTGGAAAGCATGGTGGGAGATAAGCTTATTCATTTTTGTAGTGAAATTTATAGCATTGTGACACTTAAATTTCTTCACGTTGAAGAATTAATATATGTTTGTACTTGAGGAGCGAATGATACCAAGATAAATTAATCAGATTGGATTGTTTACACGCAGTGCAATGTTCCGTCGTCATGTGTGTGGCACTCGGTCCCAGCAGGGGCAGCCGCAGTGGGACTAGTCTCAGCTGGGATGATTCTTGTCGGGTTCACAGTCGGCGCAGTCGATGCAGTCGCTGCAGGAGCACTATGCGAGTCCTCCTCCTTTTCATCACTAGCCTTGCCTACGCATCCCTCGCCAGGAACAGCAATGTCATACGCATACGCCTCGGTTGCAAAATACGTTAACGTAGCACTATTGTGTCCTGCCAGCGTATAGTTGCTACCAGCTGCGAGCTCTTGAACACCATGGTACCCATCAGCATGGTGATCGACGATTTCTTCACCAAGGAGCGGAACGTGGTAGAGTCTATGCATGAGATCTGGAGCCCAGAAGTCTGCTGGTCTGCCGGTTGCGACGTTAAATCCTCGCGCGCATAGTGCGGTGAGAGGGAGGCGGGTTTGGTAGGAGAGTGGGCATATGACGGTTTCGGCTGTTGCATTTTCACCGCGCCAGTGACCTGCCCATGCTATGAGATGTCAGACGATCTGAGATTGTGAGGGTTTCTTGCTCTGTATGGGTGCACTTACCATCCTGAGTCTCACAATTTCGGTCAGGATCATCACAACGGAAGATAATGCCAGCGCGGTTACCAGAGGCGATCTTGTCAAACCATCCCATTGGCGTAGCAGTAGGACCTTTGCCAAAATACTTTTGAAAAATCTCGGATTTGTTACCATGGACAAGGACTAAGGAGTTAATTAGTATTGGTTTGGGACTGATTATCTCGGGTGTTACTGGCTGTGGTTCTTCGCATGCTCAGCCATTTCAGCCGCTTGTCTCAACCCTTCGCTAAGCTCATGACGCTCCGTTGCATTGCAGGATGGGTGGATTGTGAAGTGAGAGACATAACCGCTCTGCCAGTTATGTGCCGTTGCATAAACTGAAGAGACAACAAGCTCGGAGACCGGATCAGGAGAGACTGCGGTATTTCCGGTGGTAAGAGGGTACGCCAATGCACCAAAAGTATTGATGGAGACAATGAGAAAACTTAAGACGTGCATTTTAAAGTCTGGTTTGACGATGGCGGTATCCAGAAACTGAATGGGGAAGATTGATAAGATGTTGTGTGAGATGTATATTCAAAGTGAGATTCATATCGTCTTTTAAAGTAGTTACCTCTCCGGGTTCTCACTCATGCTTCAGTCTTGGAAAGCCACCATTTTTATCGAGCATTCAACCTCGTGAACGCCAAGGACTTGGTCTAACTACTGCAAAGAGGAAGATATTTCAAGGCCAACAGGCGTACAACCAGATAGGTAGGGACCACGGTGTGGTTCCAGCGGAAGGTCAATATGCCAATTACATCTTGACGTTTGTCAAGCCAAGGCGAAGAACTTTTCAGAGTGCAGACGCCTAGTCCGTCATGTAGGATTGGACACTTCATAAATTAGAACCAAAATCTATATTACACCAAAGTATAATAACGATACAAGACTTATATTCTGCAGTTAATGTCTTATCATCGAAGTTGGCCAATCAAATTTCTTAACTGCTTTTGAAGGGAAGCGGGGTGCGTGATTTGTGATTATGTAATCCACAGAAATTTCCTCCTAGATCAACCTCATGACCCTCCCAAAAAGGCCTTGGCCTTCCCAGAGCTGGGTAATTATATTTGTGTCCAGTGTAAAAGTACCAGCCCTGCTGTCGCTCTCAACTCTATATGCTGAAAGCGTCCGGTAGATCTCTCACATAGCCTTTTATTCATAGTGGGACATTTTGAATCTTCGACGATCACGTCGGCCGCAGTTGGATACTTTGAGCGTTCAACAATAAAACGAAAAGAAAAAAAAGCCTCTACTTCCGTTGCCATTCTTGGAAAGAAGGGAATAGAAAGATATCAATCATGTCATCTTGGATTTTGAAAGCCAACCCTCATTCGACCCATCAAGGTTCTCATGCCCAGGTATGCCAAGCTCCATCCACCATTTAAGCTCATCTTGTCAGCGCCATTCGAATTTTTTATTTGTGCAAGATTGTGAGCCAAATCGGTCTTTCTCCCCATTTGCTCTATTAATTGTGTAATAATGCTGATGGAATTTTCTCGCTTTTACTCCTAACATCAATCAGTGAGCGGCAACTCTTGAATCCGTTTTACCTAGCTCTGATAGCAGACTTTCTAAATTTTGAACTTTCCGGTCTATTGAGCTAGAGGATTCAATTGACAAGATAAATGTTAGACATCGGCCGCATATTGATCTCACATTTAGTTGCCCTTCTTTATTTCATCACTTCCCAAAGCCTTTTCTCTCTCCTTCATTCTCTTATCTTTACACGCCTTTTGTGTGGTGCCGTTCACGAGATGTTCAGTTCTCGATTTTTTATCACTCTCAGAAGTGTGTTGCTGTTTTCATTGCTCGGTGCCATCACAAGGGCTCAGATCACGCTCACGGGCTGCCATATCCAGGAAGGACAAGAGTAAGTCTTTCGCGTTGCCAATGATAGTTAGCACTGTATTTTAATTGCATACAGAATATGTTTTCTTTCCGGGGGAGCCGAAACCACAATTAGCAGCAGCACTACCACTCCAACTCCAACTCCAACGTCTCCAGCTTCAGTGACCGCAGAGACGACTGGAAACGTGCAGACTACTGCCATTACTGACTGCCACCAACATGATACTTCTCAGTATGTGCAAATATTAGGTTTCAAGATGAGAGAGCTAAGCAACTTCCAGGTATTGTGTAAAAGGCAATGGCGAAGAGGTTCAGGTATTAGCGACTGCCACTAGTAGTGAAGCGCTGCCTACGGCTTACAATGGCTGCCATTCTCACGGCTCTACCATGTTCTGCTTGAGACCCGATGGTGCTGAAGTTGAGATCTTGGGTTCAACTAAAGAGGTGGCTTCCACTGAACAGGAGAGTTCTGCGGAGTCTGAAGGTGGAGAGAACTGCCACTTCCATGCCGGTGTTGAGTACGTTACCTAATCGTGTTGATCACGTTGCCAAAGTTCTGATCTGTGGTAGACATTGTGTTGGTGGTTCCGCTGCGGCAACCTGCGAGCGAAAAGATCGTGATTACAATGTCAAACTCCGCATCGGGTTGTTGTTTGTCATCCTCTTTACAAGTGCAATTGGTAAGCCCCTTAACCGGAAAAGTCGCTCTTTCTAACAGAGATCAGGGGTCTATGCTCCAATTGTTATGGCGCGAGTTCTAAAAACCAATGGGACTGGAATCGTTTTCACCGTTGTTAAGCAGTTCGGAACTGGTGTCATCATCGCCACAGCCTTGATCCATGTTCGTCTTTCAATCCTCGCCCGAGGTAAGCAAGTTGCTGACCGAATCTAGCTTGCGACCCACGCTTCATTGATGTTTGGCAACAGGTAAGCAGCTATTACCTCTACTTGAAATATGTCAGTACTTATTTCTGCATAGTTGTCTTGGTGAATTGAAATATGAAGCAACCACGACCGCTATCATGATGGCCGGTGCATTTATCGCTTTCTTAATCGACTTTACTGGTCATCGACTCGCACATTGGCGCCGGCAATCCACTATAGAAAGACAAACTGCCAGTATCAGCTCTCAGGATAACTCACGTGACGAAGCAGCAGTAAAAGGCCACCCTACATCTACGCTCGCGCACCTAAGCCACCACCACGACATCAACAATGTTGGAACCACCCACGCCAATGATGGTTTCAGTATCTTCATCCTTGAAGCTGGTATCATTTTCCACTCCCTTCTTATTGGTATCACATTAGTGGTAGCAGGCGACTCAGTCTTCATCACCCTCTTTATCGTCATCGTCTTCCACCAGATGTTTGAAGGACTTGCTCTTGGTGCCCGAATTGCAGTAATTGATGGTCTTTACACCATCAAGTACATAATCCTTCCAATGGCCTTTACGCTTGTTACTCCAACTGGAATGGCCATTGGAATCGGTGTTATCAATAAATTCAACGGTAATGATCCATCGACCATCGTTGCTCTTGGAACCTTGGATGCCCTTTCTGCTGGTATTCTTACCTGGATCGGCTTCGTCAACATGTGGGCTCATGACTGGATGTATGGTGAGTTGAGAAATGCTGAGTTGACCAAGACTTTAATCGCTTTGATCAGTCTAATGGGAGGCATGGCGGTGATGGGGCTCCTTGGAAAATGGGCATAAAAAGCGGTGGCTCAATGATTTGACTGAAACTGTATTCGATGATCTTTGAAGATTGTGTTCAAGTAATCTATGAGATTAAATTCATTGAAGAGATCCCAGAAAAGTGTTTTAGGGTTAATTCGAAGACAATATAAGCAGGCATTTATTCTTACTACTATTATTATGTCTCTGAAATTCAATAAGCACCCCCCGAAAAAGAATTAGTATATAATGATAGAAGCTGCATAGATGAGCATAGGAATAATACTAACATTCTAGAAGTCTCACAGAACTATGAACTCTTTAGTGGGAAGATTGAAAGTCAATTTGTCACTCCGATTATCTAATTGAAAGTTACTCACTGATTGACTCTAGCGAGTAAAAGTCTTTCATGAACGACAATTTATCGTCATATCAAATTCATTATGTGTAGAGCTGACTTACTTAGTATTAAACAACTAGTTTCAAACTCAGTCTGTACACCCTTAAAGACCACTTTATATAAATTGGAATAGAAGACCTATAAATACCACCGAAGAAAGGATTACTGTCTGAGTACAAGGTCCTAGTTATTCCATAGAAACATCACTTTTTCAGGACTGCTTTTAATTGCTTTTTTTCTTTGGCTTTATAAAGGCCGAGGGGGCAATCAAAGCGCTAGAACCTTTGGAATGACAGAAGCTCTTATTGAGCTCAATGATTAGTGTCGTTTGTTGGTTAAGAAGTAACACATGATGTCAAGATGTAGTAGCCTTAGGGAAAAATCGTTGAGTCACTTGATTCATAACAAGAAGTGAAATTGAATCACGCAAACAAATAAATATGCCAGATACACATGGGGTCTATTTGATCAATCGTCAACGTTCCGACTAAAAGAAACATTTAAAGCGGATTTTTAAAACTCGACCATCGAAGCTGAACAAGGCAATTTGGTCTCAGTGTTCAAGACTGCAAATAGCAACAAAGCTTCGATCTTCAAGGACAAGTAGAATCATGAAGCGTCAATGATCTTTTTCCTAAATTGTACTTCGCCATTCTCCCTTTACATTTGTACCTCGATACCTGCCATACTGCCTTCACCGACCCATTCTTGTAATTGTCTACAATAATCTTCAATTATCATGGCCCAAATGCCAGAGCCAGCCATGATTATTTATTTGTCTTGCGGCATGCGTTCTACTTGCCCTTTGAAATTATAATAGCTGAGTGTACAACCCAAGTTGACCGCCATTTGCGCCGATCGCATCATTACCTGTATGGCCCAATCATCCGTTACCCTTGCTGTTGATGCTATACTGTAAAAAATGCTGTTGGTTCTACCCTCTGCTTCCATAAAGATGTGCCCTGCATTCTTCACCAAAACATCAAGAGTGAACATAAAGTTGCCGCTTTCGGAAGCTTGCGAGCAGTGGGCTCGATCCATTGGAAGCCCACTTGTGCGTCATTGAAGTATTATTATGGCCGGCAATGGCTACATTGGCTTTTTCTGCCGGTGTGCCAGTATTTGACGAAGGAAACCAGTTGTGCAAATGATAACATTAATAGGATAAGGCACAACACCCACAACGAAAGCGTCCTTAGTGAGGTAGTCTACACCTTTTCCAGCTTTATCGATGAGAGTGACATTGTCATTGTTGAATGTCTGCAAATATTCGTCATGATACAAGGGGCGCTTGCTTGCACCATGTAAAATGTCAGAATTGAAGCATCTCCGCCACTTTAGAATCAGTAACAATATTGTCTACGAATTCGGTTCATTCGTTCAATGTCAATAGTATAGAGGGGTCTAATATATATAGCGCTTTTCTCGCTCTTCATTATAACGTCTTTCAATATTCTCTACCTCGAGGCTGCTAACGCCGTGTTTGCGATGGGTATCGACAGAGAACATTGCGAAGGTTCAATTGTTTCAATACTTCTTATGAATCAGGCAGTGAAATTATGGAGTGGTAGATTTCAGAATGGGAGTTTCCCCGAGAGAAGAACGGGCTAGAAATTGTAATAAGCTGATTGCAACTTATCCAAACAGTCCAACTGTGATCCAACTCCCCTGTATCATATGACTGTTACTATTATTCAATGACGTGATATATCTCCTCCACAATTAAGTCTCAGATAGTTGGTAGGCTCGCTAGCTGAATTGATGATGCATGCCTATACTGCAATTATGGGATGTGCATAATAGGCCAAGAAGGATAAGTATACTATGAACTGTTTTCCTTTCAACAAGTAGTCTATTACTGGGTGATGTTGACAATCTTTTTTTCAGTTTTTTCATCTATACTCCAATCTATCATGAATTATGAACTACCGGAGTCCTCCATACATTTCAAGAGTGGTGTTTTTCTAAGTTTCATAAAATTCATGCGTCACCTCTTCCATTCTCCGTCGAGCTATCAAGTAGTGATCATTCCTGGACCATTTCCAATTGTTCCCGTTTTTATAAGCGGGTGCACCAGTGAAGCCCCTGCAACAGACTTTTTACTTTCGAAACCTCGAAGGTGTATTGCGATATTTAACGTTATAAAAAGGTGCATACCTCCTTTTCTTTCATCATAGTGCACCCGGGTACCCTCCAGACATGTTGAAGGCCCAGTTCCAGCAATGCCTCCATGTGTCGGATAGAATAGTCTTTGGAAAGCGTTCGAAGTGATATCTCTCGTGTTGGGAATATCTTTCAAATCGACGCCTGTACACTTGCTAACAATTGGTGCATTAGCTTTCCGAGTGTTTCATGTGAGGCCACTGATCGTGTTATCAGCTTTGTTGGTATTTTGACTTGTATTTAATTAGCCTGTCGTATCCACCACTGTTGTTAACGATTGTATTCCTGTCTTTGTCTCCGTGTGCTCGGTGCTTAGCCTTTGGTGCTTGATGAACACACTAGCTACCATGGCCACAGCCGCCAAGCAAGTATACAATATGAACATATTCCTGAGACTCCATGCAAAAGCTTCTAAAATCTCCCGACGTTGGAAAGCATCCTGAATTAACTGCGGAATACCCACGTTTGCCGCTGCCTGGCTACCTGACAAAGCCTTGAGAACAGGTTCACTGAGGCCAGCGGCAGCAAGGGATGATTGTCGTGCATCCATACTATTCTGAAAAACCACACCACCGACCACGATAGACAACGCCATTGCAATGTTGCGGACGAAACCTAAAGAAGCTGTGGCTGCGGCAGTATCGACCTGGCTGACAGTGTTCTGAATAGCAACCATAGGAGCCTGGAAAAGAAGAGAGGGGCCGAAAGTACCAACAGTTTCCAACCCAATGACGACTGCAACGGATGTATCGGCTCCGAAATGTATGTACAGCCCTGTTCCTAACGTCATAAGGGTTGTTCCTACCCACATGAACTCCCTATAGCGGCCTGTGCGGTGGATCGTAGCACCAGCCATAATTTCAAGGACGGCTTGTATTACTATCAGTGGTAGCAACAAAACACCGCTACGAAGAGGTGACACTTGTAGTACGCTTTGAAAGTATAATGGTAGATAATATTCGATGCCTATTAGAACCATGCTATGCGCAAATACAACTATAAAAGTTGCATTGTTGGACGAATTTGTAAATACTGCTAGCGGCATCAGCGGATACTTGGCAAGTCTTTTCTCGCTAAAGAGAAAGAACCCGATCATCAAGGTTCCAAATACGATCAAGCAGATGACTTTCGGGCTGTTCCAGGGAAATACTGCACCACCGAAGTCGAGTCCGACAAGAATGAGGAGGGTTACTGCTAGAATAGAGATTGTCCCGAACCAGTCGACAGCTCGAACGCCTTCAATTAATCTTGTGCGTGGATTGTGCACATCGAGCAACAGAAGTAGGAGACCGAAGGTTACTCCCGAGATGGGAAGATTGATCCAGAAGCACCACCTCCAGCTCTTGTACTGAATAAAAGCTCCCCCGATTAGCGGACCAGCTGATCCAGCGACTGCCCAGACGAATCCAACGAACCCTAAGTATAACGATTGTTTCCGTACACTAAAAAGATCTGAAATCGTGATAATCACCACTTGTCCTAGGCCACCACAAGCGACACCTTGTAATGAGCGTCCAGCTATGAGCATTGTCATGTTGATACTTAGCGCCACAAGTATACTAGAGACTGCGAACAAGCCAATTGCTACGAGAAGCACAGGCTTGCGGCCCCAGATGTCGCTGAATTTTGCCCAGATTGGGCCTGTAGCGGCGTTGGCAAGCAGGTAGGCGCCACCAATCCAAACATAACCAGAAGCAGAATGTAAATCAGCACAGATTGTGGGAATAGCTATTGAGACAATTGTCTGGTCAAGAGCGGCTAGCCCAAGGGCGAGCTACAAGGTATCGTCAGCTGGGCAGTAGTGATTGAAATCAGAGTGGGTGAAGTCACATAGAGAGCCAGTAGAATAGCGTACAGACGCAGCTTCGTGCGAATTTTTGTACCTTCTACAAGATCGAGGGGCGTGGTTGGGTCATCATTTGAAGAAATTACCGGTGATGAACTCTCTCCGGACAAAGCAACATGTGCTGATGAAGGATCAGTGGTCGCGTTGATATCCATGATCATTTGATAAAGAATGCAGGATGATATTATTTTGAAAATGAGATGAAACAATTTAACGATGTTCTTATAGAGATTGTTGGAGGAGCAGGGATAGCTAGGTCCCCAGTAGCTACCCGAGTACTTAACCCGTTGTGACTCACCGGTGAGATTGTTCCAGTTTACCCATGGAAATGTAAATACTTCTCCGGAATAAGCAACTGCGACGAATTACCATACAAGTGCCATTCGGGCATTTGCTACCCTACTGATATAAATAGCTCCCCGAAAACCCCCCTGAACAGTATCAATGCAATTGCGAGTATATTTATAATACAATTTTCAACGAAGTCCAGTATCACATTGAGCGTGAGCAATAACTAAGGCGCTTTTCAAATATGACTAACTAATGAGTGAGTGTGATCTATAGTGACATTAATCCGCATATTGCGCGATAGGCTGATTCGTCGGTATACTTCATCATTATTTCGTTCCTTTAGATGCGATTTTTCTAGAATGAGCGTGGGGAATATATTATCATATTACGGGGATCCTGAGGTTTATTAAGTGAGAGGCATAGATACATAGATACGAAAGTAATAACTACTTAAAACAAATTATGAATTCGCACGATTGGTTAATGATATCAATAGTCAAGTATATTAAATTTTTAATTTCAAATTTTTATTATATTTGATGTTAAAAAGATAACAATCAGTAGTTTTGATTGGACCTAATATATATTATTGTTTTTAAAAAGCTTTTATTTCTTAATGCTTAATAATAAAATTAAAATCATTAGTAAGATAATACACAAAAATACATGTATGTATAAGAATAAGATAATAATAAACTTGAAATTAATTTTTTGGATTAGTTTTGTTTGTTTTCAAAACGAAAGAATTCTTTTCAACTTTGATTCATAGAATTAAGAAGAAAATGTTTTTAAATATTATACTCAATTTGATAGCTAGCTTTCAAAATGTGGCTTTTTTATACTTTACTAAAAACATCTAAGCGTTGAATCCTCGATATTTAATCTATAATAACTAACTTCGATTTCAATGAAAATAGTATTTTATAATAGATAATACTTAAGTTTATTACTAAAGGAATTATTATGAATTCGTAGAGTTAAGTAATATCGAATTGTACGTTATATTATTTCATATTTATACATTTATAAACTCTTTTCTCATTGATTATAAATAATATACTAATATTAAAATAGATTTGTTTTGATTTGATTCGATTCGATTATTCCCTGAATTATTTCAGTTTAGTATATAATCTTAAATGAATGAATAAAAAGATAGAGGAAGTAATAATGAAATTAAAGTAATTGAAAGCTTTTAAAATCTTTAATTAGCTTTAGAATAAGTCCTATAATGATAATAAAATTAATTAATTGAATTGAAAGAATTAACTTAAAATATATTTAGAGTATTACGAAGCAGGAAGGCAAAAATAAGACTCTAGAAACTTTGTTCAAAGCTAACAAAATTATATTAGATTTATTAATAAGATATAGCTCAAAAAGCTATAATATAAAATCTTTAAAATTAAAAATATATAGATTTTTTTTAAATAAACTAATTCTAATTAAACAATAATTTATTTATACAATAATTCTAATTGGTTTTAAATTGATTTTGTAATAGTATCTCTCTTTTTAAAATCAAGTTTTATTAAAATATAAGTGATAGATGATAATAGTTTATAATAGAGTGAATGTAGGATATAGAATATAAATATAGAATGAATAGAATATAGAATTAATTTGATTAATTAGATAAAAAAATTGGTTTTGATTTTATTAAATAGGGTTATTAAAATGAAGGGGTTTTTATTATAATATTAAATGAGATTTATTGAAATATCCATAATAAAGGTTTCAAATTAATTTTTATATATTCTTTAAATAATTAATGAACTTTATTCTCAACTACTATTTCGATTTTTTTTATTGAATATAACTTTATCAAAAATAAATAAAATTATAAATCACAAAATTTATCTTTGAAATTTAAATATAATTTTTATAAAAGAAAAAGATATATAAATATAAATAATCAGAAAGAACAGGGAATTTCTAAAATAATTTGAATATTTCTCATTATATTTGTTGGAAAACACGTGACGTAGTCCGTGCATCAAGCACGTAAAACCTTTTACATATTGATCTTATTATATTAAGATCTAATAATATCTATATATACTATATAATATTACTCTTTTATGTGTAACTTGCTATCTATTTCTGATAGATTATAAGTGCTATATTATTATAAACTTTATTATTATACTCAAAATCCTTCTACAACATATTCGATACAAAAAACCCCCACTCTCGAAATATGGTAAGCTAGATTGTAAATAATTCAGTTCTAATAAAATGAAAATCTCTTGTTATATTCAAAGGCAATAATTGAATAGAATTTTATAATTCTATTAAAACTATAATAATAACAATTATTACTCTTAAGATATATATAAATGTAAAACTTATATTAGTAATTAATCGTACTGATATTACTAATTAAAGGGGGAAAAAAGGGATAGCATTTTCTATTATTAATTTCTATTCAACTCTAATATATCGCTCCCAGTTTATATCTATAATCGATATAGGTAATCTTTCAGGTACTTAAACGAAACTCCTTATATTCAATAATACAATAAATCCTCAATATATCCAAAATATTCAAAAACTATTCATTTACAAGTAATTTGATTCTAAAATAAAGACTATTTAAATCTTCCTTAACCATCTCCTCGAATATCAACATAAAACATCTATAACAAAGCAATTTATTATTAATACAAATATTTATATACAACTTCTAAATATATTATTAGAAACAAAAGCTTAGCAAATACAACAAAACTTTATTACATCCTCCGATATAAATCTATAAGATATACTATATGCCTTATAGCAAGCGAAAAGAATTCCTCAAGGAGTAACAAATCAATCTGCAATAGCTAATATTGTGCAGAGCAATATAAAAGGAAGAAGCAATAAAAAAACTCAAGGAAGAAAAGGATATAAAGAATATCAAGGAAATAGAAAAAGATATATATCTAATATAACTTTGCTAAATACTGGTAAAGTTAATAAAACTGATCTTTATAAGTTTTGCAAAAAGAAAGAATATTAATAATTCTCTTGTTTTGTATATATCAAAGCTAAGGAAGCACAAAACTCAGACAAAAAGATTAGTAATAATGGTTTTGTCCAAACAGCTGTAGTATATAAATATACTAATTCTTTTTATTATATAAATATAATGTATATTTAAGTTCTAAGTGATTGTATATAAATACTTGATTTAAAAGTCTTTTACTATTTTACTAATTTTATTAAGAATCTTATTAATATTATATATTGGAGCTTATTATGATAAATTAAAACTGTTAGTAATGTATATACTTTAAGTATTTTATATAAGATAATTATTATTGGAAATCTTATACTGAGAGATATTTGATATATCAAGGATTTTCGATTTATTCAACTTATTTTAATTGGTGTTCTTGTAGGGATAGACCAGAAAATTATTTTCGAAGGGGATTTAGTATTCTACTAGAAATTTGATTAATTAGAGATATTTGTAAGATATATTAATAGTAATTATATTATTCAATAATCTTTTGTTTAGTATATTTATATAGTATATTTAGATTTTGAAACAAAAAATATTGATGTAAATAATAACAAAACAGAAATTATATATCACCAACTAAATTATTTCAATTATAATTAAATAAATAAATTTAAGAAAACCTCGAATAGTCTATATTATATTAAAAGAAAAAGAAATGCTAATAGAAAAGCTTATAAGCCTTGTTTCGCAGGGAAAATGAATAAGCATTTCAACAAGCACACAGCCATTCATATACCTACAAAACTATATTGTTTGTATATAAATCTATTAAGGATTTAGAAACCTTTTGAAAATGGAAACAAATACTTTATTATAATTGTTAATAATATAATAAAAGCAATTTGGATTAGATTTATAAAAAATAAATCTGCTAATATTGTAATGTTTATATTAATAGATTTGATTAATCAGATTGAGAAAGAGCTTAATTATAAAGTCGCTAGTATTAGAGCTAATAATGGGAAAAGTGAATTTGGAATATTATTTTAAGTAGAGATTAGAAAAAGAAATCTAATCTTCGAATTATCATTTTTTGGAAAACATTTTATAAATAGAGTTACAGAAAAAAAGATTCAAGATATTAATATTATTGCAAAATCGCTTTTAAGCGAATCTAGAATTAAATCTAACATGTGAAAACTCACTTTTAAATATGTTATATATTTGAGAAATAGATTTTCTACCAAATCCTTATCTTTTGGAAAAACTGAAATACTCTCTACAACAATCATTTTATATAAAGCTATATATAATAAACAACCTGATTTTAAAAAACTCAGGATATTCAATTATAAAACATAAACAAAGAACCCTCAACAACCTGATTTGATAATAAAGAAATTCAAATCAAAAATACTCAAAGGAGAGTATATTATAATTAAAATAAATAAAAACAATATCTATTGCCTCCTCAATTTTTACACCAAAACTATTATTAGAATAATAGATATTAACTTTAATAAATATAAATACCTTTTTAAAGATCTTAAAGATAAAGAAATTCCAGAATTGCCCAAAATAAAAAAGAAAAGGAAACCTTTTCTATATAATAAGCAAAAGACTACAAAAAGAAGAATGCAATTGGTAATATAAGATATATAAAAGGATATATATATCAATAAATAAAAAGAAGCTTAAATCCAAAATGAGCAAAAGGAAGCTCAGATCTATCCTTCGCAAATGCTACAACAATAACAACTATAGGGAATTAGATACCTAGTACAAAATGTACAAATACCTTTATCTTCAAAACAAAGAGTACAAATAATTATAAAGATTCCAAAAGTCAGACCTATTCTGATAACTACTTTAGTTCAAAATACTCTAAATAAAAATTACAAAAAACAATCAAGGAAAATCTTTAATAATCAAATTATTCAGTATATAATTATATTATACATTGTCTCTATATATCCTAAAGATTCCTTAATTAGTAATTCTAAATCAATACTAAATGAATCAATAAAAATCAAGAACACCATACAAGAAAACACTCAAATATAAATAGAAATAATTAGAAATGAATTACAGAATCTCAAGAATAATAATACCTTCGAAATTATAAATGAAGTTATACCCACAGGCTACAAACTATTAAATAGTAAATATATTCTGAAAAATAAACTAGATAGCTTTGACAAATTGATCAAAAGAAAAACAAAACTAGTAATTAAGAAGTATCTTCAAAAATATAAAATAGACTTCCAAAAGACTTTTATCAATATAATAAAGCATTCAATATTATATACTTTATTAGCAAAAGCTGTAGTAGAAGATTTAGAAATCAACAATATAAATATTGATATAGTTTTTTTGAATAGTAAGTTAACAAATATAAAATCTTTATAAAAGTACCAAGATTTTTCGAAGAAATTTTTCCCGAAATCGAGCTCAAAAATAAACTATATTTCAAACTCAAGAAATCTTTTTATAAATCAAAACAAGTTTTAAGAGTCTAGTAAACAATTATATATAGATTCTTTAAAAAGATTAAACTTAAAAAATCTATAGCAAACCCAAATCTCTTTATAAGAAAAAGAATATATATCCTACTATATATAAATAATCTACTAATAATAAGAAATCATATCAATATCAATTTAATAAAAACAACAATCAAATATCAATAAAAATACAAAGATCTAAATGAAATTAGTATATTTCTAGGTATTTAGATAGAACAAGATCAACAAAATCAATCACTTAAAATATACCAATCGAATTATACAAAAAGAATCCTACAGAAATTCGATATTAATCTTACTGATACAAAGAACTTGCCCTTACCTCCTAACACAATTATACAAAATACACACAAAAACAAACTCCTTTATAAAGACAACAAAATTTTATACCTTCAAATTGTCAATAATACTATCTACACTTCCAATTATACTCAATCCAATATAGTATATACTATCAGCCAACTCATTCGTATTATACATACACTAAAGGAAAATCATTTAATGCTTACAAAATACTTGCTTTAATACCTTACTAACACATACTCAATTGGTACAATTTATTCAAATCAACTAAATATACTTACATACAAATATCAGACTTATATAAATTCAATTTGAGAATCTACAGCTAACAAAAAATCTGTTCAAGGAGTAACAATCATTAGATATAATAAAGCTGTAGTATAATCTTTAACAAAATAGAAATTAACATTTCTCTACACAATAGAAGTAAAGATTATTGTAATTAATAAAAAAACAAAAGAGATAACTTGAATAGAAAAGCTAGTCAAAGATTTAAATAAACGTTTTGAAAATGAACCCTTTATTCCAACCCTATATTATAATAACATAAGCAAAATTGATTGAATATAAAAAAATAAGTTTTATAGTAAAATAAAGCATATCGATATTCGATGGTATTATATTCGGAAAGATATGATGGATATCAAAAGATTATATATTATATAGATTCCTGGAATTGAGTAAATAGTTAATATTCTTATAAAATAGCTTATATATCCTGGTTTTATAATTCATAAAAAAAACCTTGGATTGGATTTCGAAAGCTAAGGCTTAATTTGGTTAATTACAGGAAAATTAGTTAATTTGATCAATTTGGTTAATTTGGTTAATTTAATCAATTTGATTAATTATAGAAAAATTGGTTAATTTGATTAATTTAGTTAATTACAGGAAAATTTGGTTAATTTGGTCAATAACAGGAAAATTTGGTCAATTTGGTTAATTACAGGAAAATTGGTCAATTTGGTCAATATAGCTAATCTGATTTATATAAGCATGAGATAATCAAAGAGATGAAACAAAACTTACTAGCTTTGCTAAAATATAGCAAAGCTATATATATATATAAATGATTGGTTATTTATCATTTCACCTATCATAGACAGAGAAATAAACTAAGAAGCACTTTTGTACTACAATACGATTGGAAATCATAAGACTATTAAACTCCATAGAAAACATAGATACCACAGATAACTCAGAAAAGTCGGTTTTGTTGCAGAAATTAATAAGGTTTATTTTACACTTATATATAGATTAGCTTTACATGTTTTATATGGTCAATTCGACTATAGGGGGGATATTAGAAAATATATAACATAGTCCATACACCAAGTACATAAAACCTTTTACATATTAATCTTACTATACCAAGATCTAATAATATTTATATATACTATATAATATTACTTTTTTATATGTAACTTACTGTCTATTTCTGACAATATTAAATGAATTATATAATAAATAAATCGATCAAATTATAATAGTAATCTTAAGTATTCTATAAAACAATAAAAAGATAAAAGATATAATCACCTTCTATTTTATAATTATACTTATAAATACCTCTAAGAATAATAATATAGTATTACCTACAAATAAGGTTCTAGAAATCAAGATTTCTAAAACTTATAAAAAAGCTATAATAAATAAGAAAGATATAAAAGAATAATAAATAATAATTTAAAAGAAAATTAATTTTTTAATTAAAAATAATATCTAAAAAGAATTCATTCTTCATGAGAAAGTCATCTAATTTCAACAAAATAAATGTTTATTATAAAAACAAAAAACAATATAATAGAAAGATTCAAAGTATAATTAATAACTTAAGTTTTTAATTAAGTTTTAGGAAAGGATTATAATGAAATATTTGCTTTTACAATTTAATTTAATACTCTTTATCTCTTTCTAGCAATCACTATTCAGAAAGACTTAGAATACTTATATTTCAATATTAAGAATACCTTTATCGAATTATATTTAGAAAAGGAAATCTATTTGACTCCTTCTCAAAAAATATAAGTAAAATAGAGGTATATTCTTTATATACTTTATAGTTTTCATAGCTTGAAGTAGACTAATAGAGATTAGAGTTTATTATTAAAAGAATATCTTATAAAAATTGGATTTATATAAAATCAAGTTAACTCTTATTTATATATCAATTATTAAAGAAATCTAATATTATTAGTATATATAAACAATATTATTATAACTATAATATAAAAACAAAATATTGAATAATTTTAAAGAGAATTCTTTATTTACTTTAATATTAAGGATTTAAAGGAGATTAATGAGATCTTAGATGTTTGTATTATTTATATAAAAAAGAAGAATTTTAATAATAAATTAAGAAAAGTATTTAAAATTATACTTATAT
>PQXN01000392.1:0-26559 GCA_004786275.1 Botryotinia convoluta
CTCTTCACTCTTCACTCTTCACTCTTCACTCTTCACTCTTCACTCTTCACTCTTCACTCTTCACTCTTCACTCTTCACTCTTCACTCTTCACTCAATCTCCTTACACTATTTACCTACCTATCTACTTTACTACCTTGGTATTTTACCTACTACATAGATTTGCACTACCTTATAATTTATACTACCTCGTAAAATACATCAAGATTTCTTTTGTAGATATGCACAACCTCATCCTTCACATCAACTCTGATCAAGATATCTCTTACAGATATTCGTTAATTGCCTGAATTCTCGTACAGTATCTCATCTATCTTATCTTTATTCTTAATCACTTTCCCTTCAATTCCCGATGGAAAGGTACCAAAACATACCACCAGATCGGAAGTCGGGAGATATATAGAGCCACGATATCTCTGTCCCACAATTCCTTACTTGACAAGCCCGAAATCCGTTCCAACCAAAATATCGCTTTTCTCACACCTGCATATCCCTCACTCCTCCATGCATCGATGGCCGTTACACAGTACCACCCATTATAAACATCGCAAACATGTCATTTGAGCGTTTACGATTATTATGGATGAATAGATACGAACCCCCCGACCCCCTTCAACAATCTCGTTAATCTCTTTCCGAAGTCATACAGATCTGTCAATCAAATTCGGAGATATATACCTAGGTACTAAAAAAAGAAGAAGATTCAACCTCAGGTGATCACTCAACATCTGCAAGACTGTGGAGTACAGCATATTAATGCAACACCGTTCCAGATCGTGTCATCGGTATCTTGCATTAGTTTGATGCTGAAGCTTTCTTTTAGTCGATGATTTCAATAAGGATCAACTTTTGATGATGAACTAACTAACTCTTCTCCCGAGGTCCTTTCAAATACTTTTTTTTCAACGTCAAGGCGTGTCAAGGCATGTCAAGGCACGTCAAAGCATGTGTTTCAAAAGAAAAGAAAAATTAGATACCATTTTCTGATCTATAATTTTCATATCCAATTCAACAGAAATGAAAGTATGACCGCTTCAATGAGAGGAGTACATTCATATCGAATCAAGTCATTCAGATTCAAATCATTAGTCATACCATTCTACTACAATTATACTTCCTACCGATTCATTCATTGCTTTGAAATACATCATCTTTCTATCCCGAATTCTACTTCGTATTCTATCCCGACTTTCGTCCCGAAATCTATTCCGAATACTATCCCGAAACTTTACTTGGAATTCCTTTTTTCTCCAACTCTTTCCACTTCATATCATACAATAGGCATAACGTCGAAGTAGGTGATGAAAAGCGCTATGTATAGTGGAGAAGGACCACTTCCAAAGAAATGATCTTCGCATCCAGATCCTTAAGTTTCCACTAGCTGAACTCTAATAATTTAGTTCCAATCCTAAAAGTGTTTCTGCATTCCGTTTTTTGATTTACATAGAAAAAGCACTCATGATCTTTTACGAGAGTGAGATGTACAATCTAGGAAGAAAAGCGTTACCTTTCATGTGGGCGATGTGATAGTAGTTGAAATGCAGTGCATTTCACCGCATGTTCCATGGTGGAAAAGGAAAAGTGAAGATGGCTTTCGTATTGCAACATAGGTATGTGAGTTTTGAGGATTCTACTTGAGATATCCCACGTTGCCAAAAGTCGATGCTAGAGAATCTTATGCACTCATTCGCTTTTGTGATGAAAGATGCATCTTATACGATACGATACGATACGATATAGCTGAGATGCAATGAAATGAACGATACTTCGGGTTTGCCGTGCACCTGCTGGGACGATCAAGTGAATCATACATCAATCATATAGTAAGTCCGGTCTAGACCCTTATTGATCTTCAATGGCATTTATAGTTGGCGTATGGAGTCTAAACATCAAATCACTAGGAGAGGCTGTATTTTCGAAAAATCAAATATCAGTACCTAGCTTAGAAAATATCGAATTGGATCTCACTGTCATGAATCTTTGATGGTTTACAAAGTACCTAGGAGTCAGTCAGGATTAGGGTCGAAGTCACATCTATGATATGATACTGTAAATTTTTAATGGCTGTACTGTTGGTTTCTCTTGTTATTTCTTGTGCAGATATATATATATATGCATCTCCAGCGAAATATGAGTGCAAAATCATCTGTATATGAGGCCGTTGAGTTCTTTCCTATTTGACCTTGGATTGAGTTATCATATCTGGGCATGCTCATTCGCTTATACCCATAATGTTTTCTAGTAATACCACTCATTTTGAATCTTGATATTCGTGTAATGTTTAATTGGGAGATGTATGATATGATATGATATAATATAGTATGATATTGGAGGTTGATTATCATGAGAGTACTAACTCGAAAGATGAATATTATTATCTAACTTCAGGCATGTTTGAGTGTATGCTATGGGGTTTTGAGGGGTTTTGATGGGGAGATTTTGTGTGTATGCGTATATGCGAAGTTAACGCCTTTTCCATTTCAAATAACAATATACCTCAAAAGATACTTGACTCCAGACTCCAGTACTGAGTTCTCGGTAGAGCAGTAGAGAAGGTTTGTATACCCTATCTCTAAACGTTCTCTAAGCAAGAAACTGCTGGGTTGGGCTGTGCTGTGGATGGATATTCTATTATGCAATCTTGATATTGAATAAATAGTTTTATAGAGATTGCTTGGTATTTATTTTATCACAGTTTGTATTCCTTTCTATCATTCATTCTTTCATTTGTGCTGGTTGGTCGGTATGTTACTATTCCTATTCTATATTCATGGGGAAGATTTATAGATTGGTTGCTAGTGAAGTAGCTAGCTAGATACGATGTATAGGGGTTCTGTAGCTGGGACTGGGATTAGGAATAGGATGGTTCTCCGCTTTTGTATTCGTGGCTTGGATATCTAGGTACCTATCTAGTTATATACATTTGAATTTTCAGGAGGTTTTAGAGGGTTTGAAGCATTTGGAGATTTGGGTGGAACGTTCATGTTTCTGTTTCTGTTTCTGTTTCTGTGGGTTGTAGGGGCTGGACTGTGCCGGGGATTTGGGGGTGTGGAAAGGAAGGGAAGGAAAGGAAAGGAAGGGAAGAGATGTATCTTTGATTCTTCGGATTTTTGTAGGTGAAGATGTTTTCGTTAGACGGATTTGGAGTGCATGAGGGGTTGGAAGATTTACTGTGCTTTGCTGTTAGGTAGGTACGTGGGCAGCTTCTCACGTTGATTGTTATTTTTCATGTCTTCTTTATGAATGGAGATGCTGATAGTTAGGTCCCATCTGCATTTCTAGGCTCGTAAAGTTCTTCAGATGGGTCGTTGTATAAAATCTGCAATGCCGTTCATTCTATATGTTCCTGAAGCACTTCGAAAGCTTTGTAACTTCTGAGCTCTTTTACTTTTGATATATTTCAAAGTCTTTCACATATCAAATCTGATCACTTTCCTTTACCCGTTGAATTATTGTAATAAAGTTAGAAAAGTGGTGAATCATTGAGAGCTGCTTAGGATAATTTCAGAAGTATACCTAGGTACTTGTTAGAGATACTTGCATATCCCAGGTGAACTTTAACATGTACTTTGTCCAGTATAAAGAGTTTACCTATTTTGTGTTATCTTTTTGTCATGGAGGAATGATAAATCTTCACCATATTCACTGTCTGGATATTCACAGTACGATATTTGAGCTATGTGAATGCCTGTTGGCTCATACTGATTCGTCTATGTTGGATTGGTAGCCGTAGTTTTGATCTTTATTCACTAGCATGAGCATTGGATTTTTGGGGTTATTTAATGGAGGATCTTGTAGTAGGAAGGATGGAAAGATGGGTTTGTATATTTTTTGCATATTACAATAAGTATCTAATTCTTGTTGATATAAACAAACAACTTTCTTCAATTCTGATATCGCACACTACTTCATCCAACACGGAAAGTCTTCACGACAAGCATACCTTTACTCTTCAGAAAAGACAAACCCATCAACCTACCTAATATCAGGTGAATCAAAAACCACTCCATTACAAACTCACAAAATGTCACCCCTCTCAAATCTCAACGAATCCCCCATCCACATCCCCTCACTCGGACCCCTTCACCCCCTTCCACCCCTCTCTCACATTCACCAAACTCTGGACTCCAACCGACGAGCAACTACTCCAAGAAGATTACCTCAACAAATATTTCCCCATCTCAAAAAACCCTTTCCCACATAACGTATTCTATTCCTGGAACATCCCCTCTAACGAGGTTTCGCATCCAGAATCAGATTATGTATGGAGACTCGCGTATAAATGTTTCCAAAAATCTCCATATGATTTATTTCCTAGGATGAAAATGGGTTCGAATCTCGATTTGTCGGATAGAGGTGTTTGTAAACTTGTCGCGCAGGTACTGTGTATACCAGGCGTGCAGGGCGATGTGGAGTTTCTGTATTATATCTTACAATATGCAGCGCATTTTGTGTGTATACGATGTCCCAAACCTAAGAAATATTCAGGAAAGCCACAGCAGCCTGAACATTTGGATTTTATGGAAGTATTATTGAAAGAACCCCTTACCGGAAAATCCACCACCATAAAAAACACCACCCACACATCCTCCAAACTCCACCACCGAAGCGATCCAGATCCTTCCCTGACAAAAAACAACATAATCCCCAATCTTAAACTTCTCACTCTAATCACCACCGCCTGGAACCTCTACGCCAAACCCAGAACTCTCCCTGCGCTCTCAACCTACGATTTCAACATCCGACTCCAGCTCTCCGCTATCGAAGTCGACGAGCGCGTTAGCGTCACGAGTTTCAGACGAGAGTGGAAAGTACAGTGGCCGCTTGAATATCGAAGAAATGTGGTAAGGAGACATAGATGTGGGTATGCGTATTTGTATCGGAATGTGTATGCGCGGGAGCTGGTGGAGTTTATTGAAAGGGTTATTCCGGAGGGGTGGAATGTGGGGGATGGGGATGGAGATGTTGATGGGGAGGAGGAGTCGTTTTATTCGGTGAGGAGTATTGTACAGGGGATTGAGAGATGTGGAGGGGGAGGGTGGGAGGTGCGGTGTATTGGGAGACATTCGGCTAGTGTTCGGGGGAGGGAGTGGCATTGTTTTTCTGGGGATGGCGGGATGTATGAGGGTGGGGAGGGAATTTTGTTTTTTCCGGTGTTTATGAAGAGGGAGTGGACAGGGGGGGAGTTGGCTGTGCTTTTGGTGGAGGAACGGAGATGGGAGAAGAAACGGGAGAGGGAAAAGGAACAGGAATTGTGGATCGAAAGAACAGATGGGTTAGATGAGACACAAGAACAGGAACAGGAAAAACAAGTATGGACTGCAGGGCCGGATGAGGTATTTCTTGACCAGAATGGAGAGTATGTGGATATGGAGAGTGAGGGGGGCTGGTTCATCACGAAAGAGAAAAGTGAAGCGTTGAGTGGATGTAGGAATTGCTGTCGACCGGTTTGTTGTCAGGTGAGACGGAGGTGGAATGGTGTTTTTGTGAGGACGGTGGTTTGAGGGGGTGATATGGGGGAGATAGAGGATGGGTATGGTATGGGGTTATAGGGATGTGGGCTTGAATAGTGGGTGGGGGTTATGTGGCTGCTGATATTGAGTAATGGATTGAGATGTTTGAGTATCGAAGCTACGTGTCATGTTTGTGTGTATCTTTGAGGGCTTTTCCATGAGCTGGATCTGTATGTATCGACTAGGTTTTCATTTTTCTTTCCGAAAGTCAAACACCGTCTTCTTGGGAAGTCTAATTTCCATGAAATTGGTATAGCATAACCAAGAGATCTCGAAGTTTTCAAAATATATCGTCGATATTCTCAGATAGTTCGTGATGCGAAATCATCTCTTTGGTGCTGAGAATGGTGGGTGAATGTGAACCCTGAATCCGTAGAGTCGTGTCTGTACGCTGGCTGGAGCTAGCTATAGACGATCAAATCGTGGCGGGATATTGCTACCTAGGGAACACTAGTGGATATAAATGCCGAAGGTAATGTAACGGGATCCTCGAAGCGTCTGGTGTTCCCACTCGGATCTGTGCCAAGCTTATCCACGGTGAGGGAATTTGTCGCCGAGTCCCTTTCGATATTACGAAGTTTTAAAAATTGAGATTCACAAGTTATTTGTTCAGTGTTTTGGCACATTAAATTTTTTACGTATAATATTTACTTTTAATTTCGTGAATATTGTTCAAGACAAGAGTAATGTCCCACCGAAAAATGCTCATCAAGGTATTTATCCATCCAAACTCCATGCTTATGCTCATGTTCATGTTCATCCTATACTCATACATGCACGCATAAGTTCATAAAAAACAATCAAGAAACTCCAATCCAAACATCCGTTCACAAGAGCCACTCTTCCTTTTTTTCACCCATGTTCTAATATCTAACCACCTCATCGTGCTCAGCCAATACCCCTCCAAGCTCATCTGCCTTCTTGCCCCCACTACTACCCAAACTCTTTCTTTCATCCGACTTTACTGTACCGATTCTTTCTGCCTCGAAATACCTAGCAGGTCTCTTTCTGCTAATCGCATCTGCATCCTTGAATACCAATATACTTCCATTTTCTCTGAACAGTCTATCAATATCCTCCAATGTTCTATCACTTGTCTCGGGATAGAAGAAATAAACAATCGGTACAAACGACGCATTGAAAATAGTCCATATGATATAGAATTTCCATCTTAAAGACTCAATTCCAATTGGTGTAATCTCCACCACCATGAAGTTGAAGATCCAATTCGTGGCAGTACCAAGTGCAGCACCTTTAGTACGCATGGCGAGAGAATTGATCTCGGTAGGATAGAGCCAAGGAACACCTTGCCAACCGAAACCGAAGAAAAGATAATAGACGAAGAAAAATGCGACAGAGGCAGAAGCGACTTCTTTTTGATGAGCATAGCCTTCTAATTCGTTGAAGCGGAGTAGAACGGTAATGAGCAGGTAACAGACTGCTTGACCGGCGGCTGCGTAAATCATGAGGTTTCTTCTTCCCCATCGCTCTACATTCGGTATGGCGAGGAGCGAAGCGGCAAGGTAAGATACACTATTGCAAGCGGCGAGAAGTCTTGCAAGTGTGTTTGAGAGACCGACGGAGGAGATTAA
This sequence comes from Botryotinia convoluta, assembly GCA_004786275.1. NCBI lineage: Eukaryota > Fungi > Ascomycota > Leotiomycetes > Helotiales > Sclerotiniaceae > Botryotinia > Botryotinia convoluta. The sequence continues at coordinate 7,104 of PQXN01000392.1, forward strand.
GACGGTTGGGAGATAGTAGGATGTTACGTTGATACCACTAAGTTGTTGCATGGCTTGAGTTCCACAACCTAGGACGAGACGACGGATAGTTGAGGTTCCGGCTTCTCCAGTTCGACCACGGAGGAGATCAAACCAAGAGACACCATGCGCTTCTTCGTATTCAACGGCGTAAATGATATCATTCACATCGTTGCTTACACGATCGTCTTTGATATCGAGATCTTCAAGATCAGCAATGATTTGACGACCTTCATCGATCTTTCCGTGGGCGATTAACCAACGAGGAGATTCGGGAAGCCAAGGGACAGTGGCATATAAGATTATGATGAAGATCAATTGGAAGGCGAGTGGGAATCTCCAAGTGACTGGGCCGGAAAGGAAAGAAAATCCATATGTGACCCAATTACTAAGAGAGAAACCGGCAATGTTGAGAATCATTTCGATAACGACGAGTTTACCTCGAAGACTAGCTTTTGAGGTTTCGGATTGCCAAACGGGTGCCGTGGATGTATTCATACCATTACCGATACCAGCTATGATTCTTCCCGTGATCATCGTGGGGACATCGTAGGCCGCGATTTGAAGAATGGCGCCAATGGTCATGATGGTTGTTCCCCATAGAATGGACTTTTTACGACCGAGTTTTTCACCAAAGACGACGGCCGCGATGGCTCCTACGAAACAACCAATATCGTAAAGAGCAGTAATCGTTCCAACCAAAGCGGTTTTGCCATTGAGATTGAGAGTGTTGAGGAAATCCTCAGTGACGATAACACCACCTGGACTCGGTTAGAAAGATCATAATGAAGGTAACAGATAAACATAGTACATACCGAAAACACCTTGATCATAACCGAACAAAGTCATATCTGTTGCACAAGCAACTGTGACCCAGAATGTGAGCCATCCTCCCCTCATACCAAACCAAGGAGCCATATTTTTTGTGAAGATCCGTGCGAAGAATATAGATTTACATGCAGTACAAGAATAATTCAAACGCAATAAATCAAAATATCATCTGATAATGAGAGAATGAATCAAAAAAAAAAGTCTTTACCAACGAGGGGAATAATCAACCTTTATATAACTAATACCAACCAACAAACAGTACAACATGTGTGGAGAGGGCGAATACCAATGACTCGCAGAAATCTGAAAGATTCAAGCAGGAACATTAATCAGGATTCCAAGCAGGAACCAAGATCATCCCTCTCCCAACAACGTGACCAAGATTAAACCCCATAATACCTTGGTATGCACCCCCGGATTTACTATTCGGGCAGCGATTATCACGTCACTCTGTAGATACAGCGAGATCCGAACCTTATAATGCGGGAATACGGAGTCCCGAGTGGTCAAGCTCAGTGCAACGCGTACAAAAAGTGTTGGTTATTCAGGCCCCAGCAAATCGCCAAACATGGGGCATTCCTTGGACGGTATGTCTTCGGATGTTATGGAGGTTATAGAAATTGGCCGTTCGGTGTATTTGTGGAACTCTCTCAGACTTTGAAGTTTGTTTCAGCTTGGCCATAATAAGCTCACTTGGCCTATTTAAGCATTAGTGATGGAAGAAATGGAACAAATGGAAACTCTGTTACAGAAGCGAAAGTTTAAAAGCATGAATTGAGAGCAGCTTTCGGATGGATTTATCCCTGCTTTTCATCCTCTGGGGATTGGTATTATGTCATCGAGCAGATGAAAAGTATGTGCAGCGGGGTGAAGATGGAGACTCCAGAATTGGTATGATAGAATATCACACAAAGTATGTTGGGATGCATTGTCATCCCGTGTTTGACGGCTTCATTATTCGGCGTAATTTTGGGTTTGCAATGCGGCAACGTATATAATACATTTATGTTGTATGATGAAATTGATAATATAAGCATGGAGTGTAGTGTATAGGGATTGTGTATATAATCTCAGGGGTAAATGAATGAACAAATGCATGTCCTTCCTATTTGTGGACTGTAACGATAGTCGCGCGATTGTAGGAAGAAAGGAAGACGCGCGCGGCGAATATCGTTGTAATTGCGGTTGTAGAAAGTCGTAGGTTATTTAGAATTTCGTGACTAATAAAAATCCAGAACACTGCCTAGCCATCATTAACAGATTATTGTTCAGATTGCAACAATTACCTACATATATTACATCCGTTACAACAACTTTGCCATACAATTCAATGGAAGTATCTCTCTCCATCATAAACCACCTCCCAGAATCTCATGCTCGTTTGTTGAGCTATTCTCACACCCCATGCATGCATTATCTAGTAACAAAGTGGCCATGCAGACAAAGCTAATTTCACCCCTGCGAAAACAAACTACCCACACCCCATCATTTCATTTGACATCCCCCATCCATATCTTTAATCCGCGATTTGCTTCACTTCTCCGGATCCAGTCGCTCGCCGATTACTTGTTGTCCATCTTTTCTTGAATTCCAGCTGCCTCCAATGCGGAGTACGTATGTTGTGGATCAGCATCATTTCTCTTGGTCGGGGGCTCGAAAGATATGACCCAACACTTTATCAACAAACTTATTCCGTACTCAATTGCCTGATTGACTTGATGGACAGTGTAGATCACTGGGTGAGTGGGATCAGCGCAAATAACATCCAGTGGGTGTGTTGTCTTCTTCTTTGATGGCTCAAAATTATAGAGAGGGGTGTTTTACTTTGTCTTGCATACCTAGGTAAGATTAGATCTCCAAGATAGCTTCTAATCAGGAAGTCAGCAATTCTTGTCTTTCAATCATAAGATATCTGAAGTTTGACCGCGAGATCAAGTCCCTAGCTTGTTTTCATGCTTCTGGAAATGGTACTCGGCCTCGATGTCAAAATTTTCTGTTCATTTCGAGGTTGTCAGTTTTTATAATCAGATGCTCAATCAAATAGTATTTATTAACGTGCTCAGATTGTTATGAATAGACAAAATAGAAACTTAACCGATATCCCTATATCATATACATCACTATATCTTATATACTTTTTTAACTTTCAAAAATATTAATACTATTATTTAAATATCATAATAATATAATTTTAAAAAACTATTTAAAGCTTATATTAGATTATATTAAAGATTAAGAATGTTTTTATTAGGATTCTATAGTAGGAAGTATATCAAATAGACTTCAAATAGAACTTAGTAATGAATTAGATAATAAAGTATATTCTAATATAATCAAAATTATTTATATATTCTAGTCAATTTTAAATATATATTAATCTATTATACGCGGAAACACATGCTGATTATGTAATCATATTATAGCTAGTATTTATAGGTCTTCTTTATATAGTTTAGAAAATCTGATTTATTCCTACCTTTCTATTATCCCCCCTATTTATTATCTCATTTACCCCACCAGGCAGGGCAAATCACTTCGCCTAATCTTGGTCCTATCTTGGTCCTATCTTGGTTCTATTCGATAGGACTTATAAAAGCCTTCTTCAAGCTTACTCTTTGTATAGTAGTTTGTTATTCTCTAGTATTAATAATTGATTTATTTTACTATTATATTGTGATCTTATTATTGTCATATTATAACAAACTCTTAATACTTTTGAGAAGGATAGAATATCTTTTGAAAAGATTATAATATTTAGTTAGTTATATTCATTTTGAGTTCCTGAATTAATAATCTATTTTAATTCCTATTATTTTATTATTGCTAATTTATAATGCTTCCCTGTTGTATATTAATATACTAATAATCTAAGGAAAGCCAAAATCCAAATCAATAGTTTTATTAAAAATAGGAAATTGAAATAGGAAATATATTATATAAGAATAACAAAGAAATGAAACCTAACCAATCCAACTCTCCTCTTCCAGATTTGTTAAGATAGAACCTTTTGAATCTCTTCAATACTAATACTATTATAATAGCTAAACTTTAAAAGCTATTTTCAGAATAATCACTAGAATAAGGAATGTGTAGCAGAAGCTGCTATTGCTTATAAACAGCTAAACAAACTACAATGTTGAATCTATTGGAACCTTATTTATAGTACAAGAATACCTTCGAAAATCCTACAGGAATTCTCCCTTCAATTGAGATACATAATAGCTTTATAACCTTCCTTACTTCCAGAACGAGGTTGAATATTAAAGTGAAAAACTCGGAACCCCTGAATAATAGGATTAACCCTATATTCAAAATATAGAGATTGCTTATTAAAGAAAAACTTATTGATAATACCAACTATTACTCAAATGAAAATACTAAAGTAAAAGCTATTTTCCGGTGGATTATAAAGAAAGCTTAAAAATACCTTAAGTTCAAAATGATATACAAAGACTTCAAAACATTGATAGAACCTTTAAACTATTTCGAAGATATATACTTAGTCTCTAACCAACTGGAATCAGTTATTAAGAAATTTCGAGCTTTGAAAATAGGTAATAATATATTCCATCAATTCTATACCCAATTTCTAAAATTAATTGTAGAATTAGATCAATCAGAGGAAAACCTTTGTAGAGAATTAGTTGTGAAGATATCTTTATTATTGAAGAATGCAATTGTTGTTATTATGAATAATTACTTCGAATTTCAAAAATACATTTTTTATTTAATCAATATAGATATGAGGATATAAGCTAGCTATCTAAGGAGTTCAATAATGTTAAAGTAGATATCCCGATACTCAGAAAGATTATCTTCAAATTCTTTACAATCTGGTGGAGCATTAAGCCAAGAAAAATCTGTTCTTATTAGAATTATTAAAAAGAGTTTTGTAATTCCTGGAGTTTTATTTAATTAGAAATCTTATCCCCCTAAAATCCCAGGAAAATACTTCACATATAATACTTCTAATTAGAATAAAGATTACAAATGCCTAATAAAGATTAATAAGGTTGATGAACTAGAAGAAAATTTCTCTATTAAGTATAATCAATTAGATTCGGAACAAATCTTTGATTCTGATTTATATGAATCGGAAAAAGATTAGTCCTTGAAAAAGTCTTTATTTAAGGATTTCAATATGTAAGAAATATTGATCTTAGAAGCCTTGTAGGGGGAGATAGTTTTGCTGTCCCTTATCAATTACAAACTTATAGCTTTCAAATCCACTGTTATACACTAATGGATATTAATACTAGTATTTATTTTTTTATTAACATTTGATTTGCTTAACAAATCTTCAAATATATAAATATTTTAATATAAGCTGTCACGGCGCCAACTACATGATCTGTAGTTGCCTTCGTGCCTCAGGCATAGATCACTAGCGTGCCCTACTTCCTATAAATAGGGCCTTACTCTTCCATAGCTCTTCTACCCTTATAGTACAATATAAGTCTTTATCTATACCTTAACAGTTTATATCATCCTTATAAAAAACTATCACAGCTTCATTTTAATTAAATCCCATTAAAGCTATATCTCGATCACATCAATCATACTTACCGCTAATCCATTGTACACTCTAACCACCATTATTTAGAAACTTTATAAGATTGTTTTGCAACTACAGAAATATCCCGAAGATGGTTGATCAAGCATTTGCATCTAGTCTATCCCCACAGTTCCTTTTCTTGAACTATATTTTTAACTCCATCGAAATTGATATCTCTCTGTTTACAGATTTGTTTAACAATCCAAATACTGTATATTTCGTAGTTGTGCAAGCTATATTTAAATCGATCAAATCGATTACAAGTTTATTACAAACCTAAGCCGTTGTAGCAAAAGCCTAAGCCATCAACACCCAATCAAAGATTATCGAATTGAAAGATACAATTGAGATATTGAAAATTGCTATTTGCAATAACCTATAAGCCCTACCCCGCCGAAAATACTTTACTGCTTTCGAAAAGTTTAGTAATAATAAGTAAGACATTATAAAGCGTTAGAACTAATACACAATATTCTGTAGTACAATCAATCGTTGCTTAACTATAGATTACAAAAATGAATCGGAATTCCAAAAAATTATATTCCTTGCTAATTTACTCTCTAGCTCTACTTATATAAACAATCAGATACACTTCAATACAATCACTAATAACCTGCACGATTCCGATCTTTGATTTCTCGAATAATGTATTATAATAAGCATCTGATATAAATTGAATAAGCAATATCAAATCCTTAATCTTTTATATAAGGCCTCTATAGATTACAACAAATATAAAATAAAGAAAATTCTGTTTAATAACTTCATTACTAAGTTCAAATAACTCATTATCAAATATAAGAAAATCACCAAACAACAAGTCACTGATCTCAAACTCAAGGTCTTATAAAAACTAATCGACGTTTTAGTTAATTGCCCTAATAAACCTTCTACTATTGATATCAATATATAAACAATCTAATAACAAGATATTTATAATGATTTAAAAGAAAAAACTCACTTCGATAATCAATATAAAAACCAAAGTACCAATTTCAATCGTGATCAATCAAAACCAAACAATAGAAAGCAGATCACCATTGCAACTTCTTTTATATCGAATCTTTCTAGCGATCTCATATAATTGAATATTGTTTGCCAAAATCAGTATCCCCCGTTTTGTTATATTCGAGAATAATATATTAATCTCAGCCTGATTATATTAAAAGCAATTGCAAAGAAAAACAAGTCAATAATATAAAATATAATGCTAATATTAATGTTAATGTTAATATAAGATATATTCTTTATATTAATTATTTCCTTATAGTTAATCAATATTAAAGCTCTGAACCCTATTGCAATATCACTGTCTCTTTATATTAGAATTCGTTCTTGTTTGTTAATCGTTTTTTTATTATGCTATTATATTATATCTTTCTAATCCTCTTTAACCTTATCTAAAAGATTGATCTAGGAGAATATATCAAGGGATTTGTTTACTTAAAGGAAAGCAAAAGCTCAATTCCCTAGCCGAATATATTAAAAGATTAACCTCGATTCACAATCGCAAATCGAAATCTTTTGAAGATAGTTTACCTTTATAAATTAGAAGATCGATTATATCTAAGGATCCTTTGTATCTTAAATCAATAAATAGCAAATCTCTTAAAATCTCAACAGAAATCTCTCTTACATCTAATATGATTATCCTGCTTATTAGTCTTATAAATAATGGAATTATAGATTATAGCTTTATTAATAGGAAAGTTATCTCTAAGCTCTATATATCTATATACCCTCTTCCTTATACCTATTATTTACTTCTAGTTAATAAAAAACCCTTTGATGTTCTATCTTAGTATATACTTCTGGATATATGAATCAACAATTATAAAGAGATTAGTTTGTTTTATATTATTATTTTATTAATTGCAGACTCTATAATCCTCGATCTCTTATAACTCTAATACTACAACCCCATTATCGATTGGTTAGCAATGATACTCAAATTTATATCTATATATTACTTAAGATATTGTTGCCCCACTAACTCTATAGCAACCACTATCCCCGATATCGCCAATACCTACAAAATAACTTTACTAAAAAGCAACAAAGTTATATTAATCAATTCTAAACCATCTTTATAAAAGCTCACTCCGAAATCAATCTTTATAAAAGAAATCATTAACAAAAGCTACAAAAATATTTCATTATTATCCCAAAATCAATCCGCAATTCTCAAATCTATTGAGATCTCAAACACCCAGAGAAATATTGATATTATTAATCTCGAAGCTCTATTTAGATCAAACTTATATTACATTTGTTATATTAACAGTAAAGCGGATATTCAAGCTAAAATAATTCCGAACTAATTAACCCTGAAATCAGCCTTAGTTTGAATAATTGCTAGCTCCAGAATATATAGAAGACCACTATAAAACCAAAACATTCTAACCCCACTATATATACCAATACCATTGAGCTCCTCAAATGAGTTATTCAATGTCCTACAAAGTATCTGACCCGAAATATAGGATATAAAGTTCTTTATAGCTAATAGTTTTATATAATTCTGTAAGAGCTAAGATATTTACATTACAAAAGTGTTCTGGGACAAATTGGATAAAACTTGTGAGCTATATTATGTAATAATAGAAGATACTATTCAATTGTATTATAGCTTAATAAATAACAATATCAATAAGTTTATAGAAAAAACAAATCGATCTATTCCTTTTGTAATAGAGATTCAAGATAAACTATCTCCCTAGCTTTGCAACCTATATTTAGGATTCCTATTTTCCCTTATTAATAAGCTTCTACTGCAATGCTCCTGGAACTACAAAATCGAGATTATATTAGGCAAAGAATTACTATATAATAAGAACTGTTTGATATCCCTAGCCGAACTTTAAGTTGTTTACAAATAGCTCAATAATAATTTGAATAAGGAATTCATTCAAGAGTCTCACTTCCGATTGGCTGCCCCATTCCTCCTAGTTGCCAAATCCGAAGGAGGTATTCGAATCTGTCAAGACTACCAAGGATTAAACAATATTACCATCAAAAACTGATATCCCCTACTATTAATTAAAAAAACCCTTAATAATCTATATCACACCAAAATCTATATCAAGCTTAATATCATTACTACCTTCAACAAACTACAGATTACAGAAAACCACAAATGAAAAACCGCTTTCACCACTTGTTTCAGCTTATTCAAATTATTAATAATACCCTTCAGATTCTGTAATACATTTATCTCATTTCAGAACTATATTAATTATATTCTTTTTGATCTTCTAGATAGAACTTGTACAGCATATTTGAACAATATTCTGATCTATACCAAGAATATTATAGATTATAAAAAATATATTTATAAGATTATCTAACAATTAATTAATACTAAATTATAGATCAATATTAACAAATATAAGTTTAAAACGAAAAGAACTAAATATCTCGATTTAATTATTACTTTAGGAGATATAAAAATGAACCTGAAAAAAGTCAACACTATACTCAACTAGAAATTACTAATTAAACTTAAAGACCTCTAGCATTTCCTTAGATTTACTAATTTTTATTAATATTTCATTTACAACTTTTCCAAGATTATAAAACTCTTTAATTGCCTCCTAAAAAAGAAAAAGATATAAAATTAAATCCCTAATCAAGAAAATACCTTTAAAACACTGAAAAATGCTTTCTCCTTTGCTCCAGTTCTTACTATATTTGATCATCATCATTACACAATCGTTAAGATTATATTACGGGAGCTGCCTCTAGGGTCACGTGGAAGTGTCTAGAGTTCTCTCGAGGTGGTTTAGACTAGACTTCAAGTAGGAATTCAATAAGATTGTAACTGGTTGCAATTCTTGTAACTATAGTAATAAAACTAATGATTGTTCTTGAGCACGAAGCTTTACATTGTAATAAAACCCATTCCCTTATATAGATCTTCGTTCTACTTGGACAGCTGGGATAGTTGATCGCTTTTGGAGCACTATCGTTCTTGAGCTGTCCATTATGGGATACTAATCCTGTGACTCTTAGTATTCTAGCTTATTCTTTTGTTTTGGGGCTAATCTCTTAGGATCTTACTAATCCTAGTGAAGCCTTCTTGCTTACTGTGTTCTGTCTTTTCTAGGACCTATTGTCCTGGGAACTATATCTTATGTTTCTAGAGTATCCTATGACTAATACTATATATATGCCTAAGGCTCTCCTGGATGCCTAGCGTCCCCCGGTATACTGTAGTTGAATCATTGAGGCTTAAAGTACCATTATAGCCTATATGTTGGTGATTCTACAGCCTGTTACTAATCCGTTGTAACAGATTAATACTTCTAACTAGACCGCAGATAGCATCCTTTCACAATACAACAATAAAGAATGCCTACACCCAGTAGCATATTTCTCATCAAAATACAATACCACTGTCGGGATAGGGATCATGTGACCGTGCTAGCGCTTGCGCTAGCACCTAGGCACTACAACATATAGGTTTCGTAGTCTTAGCTCTAGCTCTTAGTTCCTTAAGCAATCAATCAATATTACAACCGTATGAAGACATAGTATTATAATATTGGCTTCACCATCCCCATAATGATACCAACACTGATTAGTGATATCACAGATCAGGAGCCTGACACCTTAATTATCAACTGTATCATGTAGTTGTAACTAAGATTGGTATAACCCTAAAGAAGCACAAACTCTTGTGTCAATCCAATGTAGTTTGACACTTGCTTTTATATGAATAAGAGTTGTCAGCATCGTAATAATAACTCTTACACTAAAAGCTGTCAACATCATAATAACAACTTTTACACTAATCTTAATCTATATCTTATTCTTCATAGTATCGTATATTGAAAAGTAAAAACCGATAATATTCAGCTTAAGTCTAACATCAATCTATATTCACTCTAAACTACAAATACACAAAAACACTATAATTTTATTAAGTTTAAGCAAAGTTACTGAACTCAATATTACCTACCTATCTATATATACAAAATATTACCTATCTGCTATTCGATATCATAACAAAAACCTTCAAGGAATCCCCTTGCTTTCTTTATAAGAAGAAGTACAACAATAATAAATCTATAATTGAATCAATTGTTCCATTAGAGGTTTTGATTAATATCTTTCAAAACATAACTAAAAAATGGAAAGAAACTTCTTTCAATGTTAATAATATAAATGCAAAGGAAATTAAAGACTTCTATAAGTACAAACTATACAAATATCAGAAATCTACTTTCTTTGATAAAGAATTGTAGATAGACTTCTTCCAATCTTTTTAATAATTTATATCAGAGCATTTTCAAATCGCTGGTATACACCTTTTGTATAAACTCAAATATGAGCTACACTCATATAGTCTGTTTGTTATAAAATATGTCATTTGTATAACCCGACCAGTTTATAATGCTTTAGTGGATGCTGTGCAAACAAAATACAAACTATAAACGAAAGCAGAAATCATAGAAGTGCTTACAAAGAAAGACTTTAAGTTTTGATTAAAAAGTATACAAAAACAAATCGCAGATAAGAGATTGTATATATCACCTGACCCAGAAAACAATATGTATATCAATATCCTACCTGAAGGTATTAATACTTTGTTAATACCTTAGAGTCTAACTCTTACAATATCTACATCAAGAGATTTACTTTATAAAATATACCATTCTCTCAATCCAATAAGATAATTCAGCAACCAATCTGGCCCATCAAAATTGAACCCAAATTTACCCCCACCAAATACATCAGCAGTAGCACCACCCCCAGCTCGATCACCTCACAGACTACCCCCTTTATCTACTGTAATGCCACAACTAGTAGATCCCATTTATACTAACGAAAAAGGCAAAAATGTTAATCACAATCGATACCGAACTTCATCAAAACCAGGTTTACAGAACTCACCCGAATTCTTTTATAACTATAAGCATATCTTTGATCAACCTCAACAATAACCATTACCACCTCCATTACCCCTATAAAAACCTCAACACTTCAATACTAATAGAGATCTATTATTAAAGAGTAATAATAAATACTTATACAAAAACCCTTTAGATGATAAAAGCTTTAATAAAGGAAGTAGTAAATGAAAAAAAAGACTTCCATAAGGAAAACAAAGAGAAAGCAAAAGTAGAAGTGATAACCCAAATCACAATAGTAACATTCTTGAAACTATACTATAGCAATCACTCAAAGTTGCTATTATCAATATTGATCAATTGTTAAGAAACCTTACAAAACTTTATAACAAATTAGACAAATATAGCAGACAAGACAACAATTTTGCTTACAAATATACTATTTTCTTCAATAACTATCAACAAATTGATCTTTCAGTAGAGTTTCTATCAAAGGCGTTCCTTATTATACTTGTAGATATTACTTTCGATTTTTATTATATCAACTTGGGTAGTATATTATTTACAATAGAGGGAATCTGCTATATAATGGAAACAACTTTCGAGGGTACAGAGTATAAGTGGAATTTTATGTGCAAGTGGGAGAATATTATACTTCAAGGTGTGATGGGAGATCTCGAAAATAGCGAAAAGTCGATTAGTCAATGTTTATAGTTCATAATTATATAGCTATATTACTTTTACAAAGGTTTATTTTTAATTATATGTATATAAGAGCTACTTTATTAGAAGATTGTTAATGTATGTGCACCAGTGTAAGTGTGCTTATTAGTGTGTTTTCGATTTGCTTTAGATATTCTTAGTCTTTTTGAAGAACTTTGATTAGTAATTATGATTTGGGAGTAAGCTTACCTCTGCGATACAATTATATTCTATACCGATCAAAAATACTATAATAGTAATCGGGGAGGTAGTTATTGTAACGGTCGAAAAGGCTATAAACAATAAAGAGGCTTCGGACAAAGCGATCGATGATGCTTATTCAAAATAAGATCAATAAAGAAATGCTTCGTTTGTAAGAAAGAGGATTGTTGGTTAATTTGGTATAGCAAAGAAGAACGTGACGAATCTCGACACAAGTATAAAGAGTAGTTCAAAGACGATAATAACGATTTCGATAAAGGTTTCGAACAATTCCTTGTTGATTATAAGGGTTTTGTTTATAAAGACAATAAGGATATTGATATTAATAATAAGATTGCAATCTATTTCGAGCAATTTGAATTGCAAGAATTATTTATAATATAGTTTCAGTATACAAACTTTATAACCTACAGTCCTATTAATGATAAAGAAGTTGTAGTTAGTTTGATCAATAAGTCTATTATGTATACTCTGACAGGTGAAATTGGTAGAGAAAGAATAATCTATATTAGTAGATACGATTCAAGGGAATTTCAAGGCATCATTGTTGACATAGGTGTATTTGAGTGGTCGATTGTAGGCTATGGCTAATACATAGTATATAAAACAACTATTGAAGATGTTGATCTCGATACAAGTAGAGCAGGTATTATAAAAGTAGTATTCGGTATTGGAAAAGCGGAGTCCATTGGATTAATCACATTTCAGCTATTACTAAGAGCTATTGAATTCTATATTATAAAAGTAGAAATATTGTTTCTATTTTTATTGGAAGATATAGATAAACTTGTTATATTCTACAACAATATTATCAATATTATTATTTCACCCACAGCAAAATACCTATATATTTGATGAAATAAGTATGTAGTGCTTTTTTGGTGTATCAATGTATAATAGTTTATATAATAGACGATTGACGACAATGAATACTATCTCACTGATACAGAGCTACAATGTTTATATTGTCGTTTCGGTCATTCCTCAGTTTATAGATTTTTACAAGTTTTATAGTGAGCTGGCTATAATAATGTTTTACTAGTAGAGCTTGATAAATTCACAAAGTTCTATTAACATTGCTAAAAGTATAATAAATCATTTAACAGATTTAAGTTCAATCTATAAGATGATATTGATTTCAACTATTCAATTATAGTGGATGTAATATATATTGATACTAAACCTATTCTATATATTATTAATAAAGGTATATGATTTCAAGCTGTGTAATAGCTAGACAACATTATTGTTAAGTATATCTTTGATAAACTTAGAATATACTGAATGGATATCTACACCGGCCTATCAGATTATATTATCTATAATGTAGGAAAAAACTTTGTTAGCAAAGAATTTGTTCAATATACAGTTTTAATGTCGACAAGAATTAAAAGTGTATTAATTGAAGTGTATTAATTAATTGGTATAGTGGAATGTTATTATATAATTATCTATTGAATTTATAATATCATTACTGATGAATTAAAGGGTTTAGTATCAAAGGAGATTATGCTACAAATGGCTGTAAAAGCTGTAAACGATACAGCAGGATTAGATGGATTGGTTTTAATACTCCTAGTTTTCGATGTATATTCTCGAATGAGTGAATTCGATTTATTAGTATTAATTGTTTTATAATAACAAACAACAATCAAGAAAGCAATGAGTGAGATCAATAAACTTTGAGCTATAAGATAGGTCTCAGACATATTAAATTAATAAAACAGATTAGTTATAATGATTCTTTATGATTTACCTATCAATTTAAAGGTTTGGGTATAAAGAAAGGGCAACAATCGATCAGGTGAATAAACAGGTCTATATTATCTGTTAGATATAAAAAATGAAATATGTATTATAAATTTGCTTAGTGATTTAATAGACTTTTGTATTATACAAGTTAAAGCATACTTGGAAAAGGAGCTTGATCAACTCTAGAATCAACCTTGTATATAAAAGCAACCTTATATATAAGAAGATTTACTTCAAGTATAAGAAGAATTACAAGAACAATCCTAACCATAAGTGTAATTATTACAAACAATACTATTATAGATGTACGAGATACAGGTAAACCTAGAAGAGCAACTACAACAAGTAATAAATCAAGGTCTTCTTTAGATTGTTATACTACTAATGTGTAATTTATATGTTAATATAAATGTATTAAAAATGTTCTTTACAGAAAGTATTACAATTTTGCTAGAATTTGGCAAAATTATTAAAAACGTATTAGATCTAGCAATTCACCTTCTGAATAAAACTAATCTTGAAGATTAATATTATAAATTATATGTTATAGTTATAGATATATTTATTTTGATAATAATCTTTATTGAGTTAAAATGAAAAGAGATCAATAGTCTTATAGAAAATAGAGTTTTTCGATTTATTAAAATTGATAATATCCCTATGAATACAAGAATCTTCAATTCCTAGTTTGTTAATGAAATCAAGAATAAAGGGATTGATAAAGTCTTTCTGAAGTCCTAATTAATTATACAAGTATAAAAAGATCAAAGCAAAAGCATTATTTTAACTCAATCATTTACAATTTAGCATATCAGCCAGTATATCATATTATCAATAATAGCAATATTACTTGAAAACGAAATTATTATATACATTCACAACATCACACAAGCATATACCCAATCTGTATCAAATTTAGTACAAAAGTTTTACACACAACCACCAACAGAAATAGAGATCCCAGACAGGTTTATTCTTCAAATTATACAACCATTATATAATATTCCAAAAGCAGGAAACCACTGATTTAGCACATACCACAAGCACCACACTAGAACTTTGAAGATAATACAATCAACCTATAACCCATATCTCTTACACACAACAAAGAACAACTCAGCTTTCGAAATTGTTGAACTTTAGATAAACAATACCTTCATTATTGCTAATAAAGAGTTTACAAATTATAAGCAGAAAGGTTTTGAAAATACTAATTTCATAACAAAAGACTATGAAAAATTTACACCTGATATACCACTCAAATTCAATAACAATGTTATTACTCAGCAAATTGATAATAATATTTATCTTAATTAAGAAAAGCAATGTGAGAATCTACAACTAATTAAATCGGAACCATCTGATATACACAGAACTCGCGGAAAGCTAAAAAAGTCGGCAACAATAAAAGATTAATATATTGCACAACACATTTGAGGAGTATATGTAACAACTATATACCAACCAGAAACAGCTTTCAACTTATCTTACACAATTCAAATTATTAATTCAAAAAATGAAAATACAAAATCACTCAACAAACATATTCAATAGCAAATTAACAACTCCAAAAGAAATCTATAGTTTATATTATTCAATAAAGAATTACTCAAATTAGTAGTATTTACAAATACATTTTTTACTAATAATAAAGATTTGTTCTTCTAGATTAGATATATTATTATTCTAATAGATAAATATAATAAAGCTAATATTATCTATTAGTTATTTATCAAATACAAAAGAGTTACGAGAAGTATATTAATATCAAAACTTTATAAAATGGTTTAAGGTTTTAATATTAATATAGTAATCAAGGAAATAATCAACAATATCTTCCTAGAGCGCAAAATCCTGTTGATTATATATATCAACTCCAAATCCCTTTACGATTGTTTTATTAAACTTGGTACTATTAGTAAGAAGAGATTAATAATTGATATAATAGCTATTCAGGAGATTTATAAGAAATAAGAAATAATAGAGATCAAATGAATTGATAAAGAATTTAACCCTGCAGATATAATAACTAAGTCGAAACTATATCAAGTATTCAAGAATCTAATCGATAACAATACTATCAAAATTAAGGTTACAAAATGGGTTGATAGAGATTAGAATGTAAGCAGAGGAGGTATATATAATAAGGAAGGATAGAGGTAGAATAGAAAGTAAATAAATAATTACACAGATAGAAAGGGACTAGCTAGAAAGATATGATTCAACGATTTTAGAAAATCGCCAGTATTGGGATAGGGATCATGTAATTATGCTAACACTTGCACTAACACTTTGGCACTACAATATATAGGTTTAGTAATCTTAGCTCTAGCTTTTAGTTCCTTAAGCAATCAATCAATATTACAACAGTGTGAAGACATAGTACTATAATATTGGCTTCACCATCCCCATGGTGATACCAACAACCACCAAATACAACTATAAGATCTATAACAAAGAACTCCTAGCTATTATAAAATCACTAAAAGAATAAAGGCCTGAATTATATAAAGCTCAAAAACTATTCAAGATCATCATCAACTATAAAAACCTTGAATACTTTATATTAATAAAGATATTAAATTAATAATAAACTAAATAAACTGAATTCTTATTTAGATTCAATTTCTATATTATATATCGATCTAACTATAAAGCTATTCACTTTAATACTTTAAGCTGCAAAGCAGAAGACTATTTAGTATATATTAATCCTAATAATAATCAAATCAAAAACCACTTATAGATAATCCTCTCAAAAAGAGTATTCGATATTGTTATATTCAAAGATATTATTTAATAAGCAAATAATAATTTAGATCTGATTATAACCCTAATAGGTATAATTATCCCTAATACTAATAAGCTGATTAACAACTTTATCAATAAAGTATACAAATCATTCAAATTTATTATTATTATATATACAATACTTCGAAATCCCTTTGCTCACTATTAATCATTAAGTATCCGAAAAAACCTTTGAATTGCTTTATAGGATTGTAGACTAGTAAATAACAAGATCTTTTATTGCAACCACTTTTTTATTTCTTCTTCCACTGAATTTTGCATATAGATTATATACCGAATATATTCAACCAAACCAGCCGGATATTTCAGTTGTATCAAAACTGTTGACCTTGTTTTTTATACATATTAAT
The DNA here is from genome assembly GCA_004786275.1 of Botryotinia convoluta. Classification (NCBI taxonomy): domain Eukaryota; kingdom Fungi; phylum Ascomycota; class Leotiomycetes; order Helotiales; family Sclerotiniaceae; genus Botryotinia; species Botryotinia convoluta. Next base: position 24,197 of record PQXN01000392.1, read on the forward strand.
GGCCCAATATATCAAGAGAAATCGAAACATTTGTATAAGCTTGTTAACTCTGTTTTCGAACAAAAGCTTCCCGTCTTACCGCACCCGGATTCCTGGAACCCCTACTAATACTATTCTACCTCTGATCTGATATTTCTATTGACTATATTATATTGCTATTAGTTAGTAAATGTTATAGAAAAAAGTATTAATATATTATTACAATTGTCTATCACCTAATCAAGATGTGTCATTTTATACTGATCGTAGGGCTATCTATAGAGGAGCTCACAAATCGATTTGTTGAAAAGATCTACTATCTGTATAGTGTATTCGATAATATTATATTCAATAAAGGCTCACAATTTGTTTCTGAGTTTTGAAAGCATTTATTCGAACACTTATTAATCGCTTTAAAATAATCTTCCTTATTCTACTCCAAATCCAATAGTCAAACAAAAAGAATCAATATTATAATCGAGCAATACCTTCCTGCCTTTATAAACTTTTATTAGAATAATTAGCCTGATTAACTCCTATTTGCAAAATTCGCATTGAATAATACCATATTGGAAATTATCAGCATATCTCTATTCTTTATTAATTATAGTTTCTATTCACATTTTAGTATTAAGTTATCTATATTTGTTTCACCGAATTTATCATATCAAAGAAAACAAGAGTTTCTCAAAGCTAACAAGATTGCAGATCGATTTAATCTTATCTTGACTAAATTAAAAGCATTTACAATCTAATCGATTCAGAAATATAAAGACTATATTAACAAAACCTATATCGATATTCCTTTATATAAGGAAGATGATTAAGTATAAGTGAATATAAAGAATATGAAAACCAATCGCTTAATGAAAAAGGATAATAACAAATGGGATAGCCTTTATAAGATTCTCAAGGTTTATAAATATATCTGCCTGTTTCAACTCCCAGCTAGTTTCAAGATCTTTCCAGTATTCCACAACTCATTGCTCCAATTGCTTCACCACTCATTAGGGTTATTAGACCAAGATATTATCAATGTTACTAAATTACATAGAAATCAAGGCTGAGTTTTCGAAAGGGATAATGAAATATATAAAGTAATCAAATAATAGAAATTCGAAGAAATCCTTAATTGTTATAACAAAAACAGATTTCATTATCAAATCAAATAAAAACATTATCTAGCATTTTAACAACTTGTTGAAAACCTTTGTAACTAGGAAAATGTAATCATTACTTTCTATCTAGCGAATCCAAACAAACTAGATTCATTCACCTAAATAGATTTCAAAAGACCTATTGCTCCTGATCCTATTAATCCTTTATTAATACTTACATCAAACACATCCCTGAAACAAGGCTAAAGCAGATCTAAAAAGCTCTATCAATTAACCACTATTCCTGAGAAGATTTATTTTAATCTAATAATGGAAATTAGAGTATTTTAGTATTATTTTGTTATCTCAGATTAATTTGTATTGCGATCGTAGACCAATCGCCTTAAGCGGGGGATACTATCACGACACCAACTACATGATCTATAGTTGCCTTCGTGCCTCAGGCATAGACCACTAGCGTGCTCTATTTCCTATAAGTAAGGCCTCACTCTTCCATAGCCCTTCTACCCTTATGGTACAATATAAGTCTTTACCCGTACCTTGACATAAGCTCTGGATTACTATATAAACGTCCAGGGTTATAATAGACAACCAAAAGCTTTTATCACTTATGCTATTTATCTCACCTTACACTTAAATAATAGAATTTTTCTTAGAGTACCTTTCTTACTGATTAATATGAAAAGAGATCTAATTTTAGAAAACAAATAACTAAAATCCTATAATATTATTCCACAATCTTATAACTACATACTAATATAGCTCAATAGTCTTCCTACAATACTTAATTTCTCAAATAGTATTAATATTCCTTATAACTCTTTAAATCAACTAGAGCCAATCTATAATACTAAATATCAAATAGATCTCTATTGTTACAAAGCTCTCTTCAATATTAGTTTTATTAATTATTTTTAATTATTTCGAGTTAGATTTACTATATAATATAATTAGAATATCAGAAACAATCTCAAATTTATAAACAAATTTATTGGAAAACACGTGACGTGGTCTGTGCCAAGCGCATAAAACCCTTTACATGTTTATCTTGCTATATGTAGATTCAATTATATAATATAATATCACTCTTTTATATGCAACTTGCTGTCTATTTCTGACAGGTTATAAGCTTTGTGTTGCGGTCAATCTTATTACAATGTTTGTTTATGTCGCAGGTCAAGAGCATATAGGGGTAAATATATATATATATAATATATAAGAGGTGATTAGACTAATGATTAGTCTAATATTGGAAGCAGGCTCGGG
>PQXN01000393.1:0-26406 GCA_004786275.1 Botryotinia convoluta
CCCCCCCCTAAAAAAAACATATCCCTAGAAACAATCTATAACGAAATATCAAATATAAAGTCCAGTGTTACCGGTATAGGCGTATGATATTGAATTTAAGATTGAACATTGAAAAGTATGCGATCTCTCTAGTTTTATATATTTCAGTAGTAGTGTCTTTTTGATTTGTTTTTATTTGTGAGTGTAGGAATCAAGGGGGGTTATTACATTTATGCAGTTTTGAGGGAGAGGTTGCAGTTTTGAATTCTAGGAAAGAGGGGAAGGGATTAGTAGGAGGGGGGCTGTAGGAGAGAGATAACGAGAGGTAGATAGTAGAGGTTGTAGTTTATCTGCGTAGGTATTTGTATACTAACTATTTGTAGGGTGTTAGAGCACGAGATATCTTTATAATGAGAGGAATCAGAAAATAGCGTAAATGACTTACTGAGTATAGATAGATAAGTAATAACTTATTCTATAATAATATAGTAGTAGTAGTAGTAGTAGTAGTAGTAGTAGTGTGATGATAAAGGTTTCAAGACATAATAGCGAAAAGAATCAATTATCTATACTAAAGAATAACAAACTATTATATAAAGAGTAAACCTAAAGAAGGCTTTTATAGATCCTATCCAATAGAACCAGGATAGGACCAAGAATATGCGAAATGATTTACCCTGCCTGGTGAGGAAAAGAAAATAACTGATCAAGGCTTAAAGCCGAATCGTCACAAAGACTAGATCAAAAAAAAAGAAGAGATAATTAGATATAAAATTGAGAGTAGATAGAAGTTATTACTTCGTTTTAGTTGATTCCTTAATAACTATCATCTAGTTTTATTAATAGAGATAGACTCATAGACTAATCTCTTCTTGAAGACTGACTTGAAAAAGAACATTCGAGTCGAAATATCACGTGCAGATCACGTGCACATAACGAGCGTGATGATCCCACGTGGTTTTCGCGAGGTATCACGAGTATTGAGTAGATGTGCTGACTAACTAGAACTCAAGACAAGAAGGTAGGAGAATGATTTGAATAGATATGATAGAAGAAGCAAATACAGGTCAAACGTGTAGTACAGAAAGAATAGTATATAATAGATACACAGAAATAGTACGATCAAGCGATTCAAGAATCACAAAAAGTTCAAATACAAGTCAATCAGTAAGGAAAATCCTTCAATTGTACTGCTCACAGCCTAAGGCCCTTCCTTACACATTAATATACTAGAAAACACCAGCTATATCTAGTACCGCTACTCCATCTCTATCCCTGTACAATGTGTGCATCGCCATGCTAATTGCCAGAGATTAGCCCCAGTCTCCACCCCGTACAGACAGGAAGGCACTCTGGCACTCTATTCCTCCTCCATATTCCCTCATCCTCGTCTTAATCCTCGTCACTATAGAGACCACCCGGAGGCGGAACCCAATCGTCATCGGCCATTTCTTGATCCTCAGTGGACTCTGCAGCATTGCCAGCAACAACTGGAGCAACAGCGGGGGCAACAACAGGGGCAACAGCTGGAGCAGGCGCCACGACCGGGAATCTATCCTCTATGGGCATCATAGCCGGATAGCCCGCAAGTCTCCCCGTCTCCCTCTGCCCATCAAGTATTGCCTCCATTCTCGCAGTCGCTCTAAGTCTGTCTTCCAACGACACAGTAGCACGTTCGTTATAAATTCTACGTTGCTCAGCACCTCTAGCTCCTCTGAGAGTCCAAACAAGTTCCGATTCTGTCTTGCCGCACTCGATGGATCTCTTGGCACCCGGAGGAGCGTTTTTGAAACAATCCTTGCGGGGGATGAGAATGCCATAATCAGGACGGATCTGTGCGAGTTCTGACTGTCATTGGGCGACGGTCGATGCCGTATTCAGGTCGATCATGCCATGGTTCATTCTGCTTTTTTTCCTTTTGAGCTGATTTGGCAGCCGATGCGGGGGTTTTTTTGCGCCGAGAATTAGCGGCTGAGGTGGGTGGTTCCTTGGCTCCGGATCGAGTGGATCGAGTGGATTGAGTGGATTGAGAATTAGCAGTCGAGGCGGGTTGTTCTCTGGCTCGAGATCGAGTGGATCGAGTGGCTGGAGCAGCTCGAGCAGTTGGAGGGGCTGGAGCTGGAGCTGGAGCTGCAGTCATGCGAGTAGCTGGAACGGCTGCACTGGCTGTAACAGGAGCAGGCGGAGCAATTGGTTGGCATCGTAGAACAGTTGAGTAAGGGTAAGTTTGATCCGTCGTAAAAGCTGGGTTCCATTCAAAGAGCGGGGGGCGGTGAGAGTAATAAGGACTGTCACCACGGGCACCGTTTACGAAGCTAGAGTTATATGGAGGAGGATTGCTGGCAGGACTATTGTTCATGGTGGTATCGCTATTGACGGGATAAGATGTGCGAGCATTGTTGTGAATAGCGTGATATCTGTTCATATCATACGGATCATGTGAGCTGGGTGGACGAGCACAAAGAGGATTTCCAGCCCGCAATGGTCCATAGAGAGAACGGCCCGAGGCTGAACGACCATGATCAGGTTCAGCACGATCAAAGACCACCAGATTAGGCGCATCAAAACCGGAGGCTGGAGAACGATCACGAGCAACAGGAGGACCGTCTCTGACAGGAGACTCTTCCTTCGCCGGCTGGTTCGACATCGTGGTGGAGTAAGCTTTGTTCCGGCAAGGACCACTTATAGAGACAGTCTGATGATATAGTTTTAGGTGTAGGTGATCATCATCGCAGTCTTAGCGCAATTGGAATCAAGGAATGCCGGAATCGGGTTGGATAAGCTCGAGGATATCGTAAGAGGTGCGAGAAGGTGAGAGTTGAAAGTACACGAAGTGTAGCTATGCTATCTTCTTGTAGACTGTTGAAACAGATAAGTCAGATAATCGTACAGTAAGGTGCACAGATAAGTATGATGTGCTGTGATAGACTGTTTGGAGAAAATTGATCTTCAGGATCCTGTGAGAGAAGCATTATTGAAAAAGAGAGAACTAACCAATGACTCTAGACTAATTCAAAGACGACATTCGAAGGTTGCTACGACACCTCGTAATAATAATATAGTTATTGAACGAACGAAAGGTTAAGTAGTAGCTCAAGACTAGATGAACGAGGATGATCAAGGTTGTCGCGAAGTATCGTAAGCGGATGATTGCTGAACGAGGACGAAATTAATCGGTAGCTCCAAACTGACTGTCGAGAATGACTTACTGCAAGGTTTTATCGAAGGAAAAGCGAGTTTATTGGTGACGCCAGACTAACACTCAAGGACGACGTCAACTGTTGCGGCAAGGTTCTATCGAAGAAGGAGAAGGGTTGAAGAATAATTCCAAACCAACCAATTGATAAAAACGTTAGAAGGATGCCGCAAAGTATCTCAAGAGGAGGATTATTGAACGAGCAAAAGGTTACTTAGTAGCTGCAAACCAATTCGCAGAGACGACGTCAAAGGTTGCCGCAAAGATTCGTACAAGAAGAAAGAGTAGGAAGTTAACTAGTAGTCCCAGATTAACTACTCGACGACGGCGTTCGATGGTTGTCGCAGTTTCGTGCGAAAAGGATTGTCAACGAAGAAGAAAATAGCCTGGTAGTCCTACACTAACTCCCAACTCCCAGAAACAGTGTTCAGAGGATGGCAGGTTGAACGAAGGCTTGGAGAAAGACGAAAGGTTGCTGCTAAAGGCAGACAAGGTGGGGTAGATGGCAGAGGAGGCAGCAAGTTGCAGAAATCAAAGCGTAGGAACTTAATATTGAAGACCAAAGCTGCATGTAGGAGTTGTTGAGACGCAGAAGGTATATGTAATGGTAATGGTAAAGGTAAAAACCACTGCGAATAAATAACTGAAGAAAGCTTGGTGAGGTGGGGTGGAAGGGTGGAAGGATGGGAGACTGGAAGATGCGAAGTATTAGGTATTGCTGCGCAAATCAAGATAATTTGCAATCAATATGGAAGTGCTCCAGTACCAAATGAGCTTTGAAAAAGTAATCAAACTAGTACTAGAAAAGAATATCATGACACAATACAACATAATAGAAGACAAATAAAATCTTCCATTGATCAAAACTTGATGGAGTGGTGTGATTTCTCAGAAGAAAGCAGTGAATACCCGATATTCCAGAGTGAATTTTAGGGGGACTTATTTTGTCCCTAATGATCAGGCTCTGTCCGGATTTGTAAAAGCTTACAACTTCAACTCCAACATCAAGGATTTTTACCCCAAGAACAATTTTGAGAGGGTTCTTCTGGTTCTTGCATTAGCATACTAGACTTGGGACTTGGAATCTCTGAAACAAAGAACTTACAATAGGTACCCTGAAGTGAAAGCCTGTTTTGCAAGGACCCTAGGGCAAATCCCAGATTTGTAAGACACATCAAGGTAAGGTCAATTTCAGTAAGCTCCTCTTCTGGTTTGATTGTACCCATTCACTCCAGTATTGAAATCATGCTCAACAAACATGTGCTAATGTGCTCAATTCTTCCAAACCAGGAACTAAGGTTATTGCTCAAGTCCCCGCTCTAGGTATCTCGATTTTTTCCAACCCACGGGCTAAGGTTAATTCCCAAGCCCATCCTCCTCCCAGATGATCCACATGTACATTTACTAATGTATCTGAGTCCGCAGAATCGACATATCAGAGCTGTACCACGCATATAAGTATACTCGAATCCCGCGAGCTCTCCAACGAACACCACCCAAGTCCCAAATACCACCCTTGGTCGAAATCTCCACATCAACTATTATATATCGAAAAGTCCTCACTCATAAGCGCATCCGGGAATGTTGGGTCCAACAACGCATCCCAATTAATATCAACCTGTCTCTCTATTTCCGGACCATGCTGTCCATCCGCATTTTCCAAAAATCCCAAATCCCTCCTCTTTTTCGCCATACTATCTCTCAGCAAAACTTTTGCAGTGTCAAATGCTTCGTGTGCTAAATGTGTGTCTACTATCCTTACGATATTCTCAAATATATTTAGGACCCACGAAACGTTTGATAGACTTTCCGAGGTATCGATGGCGAGGAGGACACAAAAGTATTGGAAGGTGGTTGAGAGGATATTCCACCAAGGATGACCATTACGGGCAAATGTATTCGCTGCTTCGGCACCTTTGTTGCCTATATCTATGATAGCTTGGATTGCTTCTTTCTCCAGTCCTTGTTTCATAAGCCTTAACCTTCTATAGAAACAAAAACATACATCTGCTTTGGAGAGTGAAAGAAATGGATGTACGTCCGGGATCTGTGCCAATTCTTTCAAGCCGCTTATTAGTTCCTCTTTGTGTGTTACAGAGTTGACGACCATGTTATCGCGAGGGATTAGCTGAGCAATCTTGATGTGGAAAATTGTACTGTCACCCATAGTGTCCTTGACTGGCTTGCAAGTTATACTATTGAGAATTACTGCAGATCTTCCATATTCATACGAGATAATCGTATGAACAGACCAAGCCATCCAGAAAGTTTTTCTCGCTCTTTCTATTTCTGCTTGATCCATTCTCTTTGCTTGCGTATCTCCTTCTGTAGTTAATAGTACCGAGTGGACTTCTTGATGCAACCCTGTAGCTTCAGCCAAATGTAAGGTGACACAGCTAGCAAGCCACGCGACATGAGGCCTGGTAGTTGATCGAAGATACAGGGTCCGTAGAATCCATGCATTTATTTGATCAATTGAGGGATGTCGACTAAATGTTGGATCCTCTAGCACCGTTTTCACATGCTGAACAATTTCCAATTCCCGAGGATGACCAAGTCGAAATGCAAAAAATGATCCCAAGGCTACCACCCCACCAACAACAGCACCAAACGTCAAATCTCTTCCATGATTAGTCCAATAATCATTGCACCGTTTCATAAAATATGGCCAATCTAGGAATCCAAATGGACCATGAACTGTTGCCACATATATGTCCGAAAACCGCTTAAAATCATCAAAAGAAACCAATTGAGTTAAATTGGTATGAGCAGACGCAGCTTCCTCAGCTCTAATCCCACAATTCCAAGCAAAAGAATGAAGAGGTGGTGGATTTGCAGATTGAAATTCCACACCAAGACTTCTAGGGAAAGCGACTGCAGAATGCTGACTCATATATCGTGATCTCAAAAGATCAAGAATACCACGATCAACAACATCTTGTGACGATGTAGATGGAGACTGAGCGTTTGTTATACTCTGACGTCTGGGTGTATGATTTGTTGTCGATGGTGAAAAATCATGCCGCATTTCATTGTGGCCTGGGAGAATTGTCCGTATAGGTGAAAGATTAGGATTTGGTGGATTGTGTTCATCGGAGTATCGACAATTGTATCCATATCGAGTACACATTGAACAGGGAAATTCTACATCACACTTCCTCTTCCGTTTTCGACATGGAAGACAAGCTCTCCTCGCTCGTTGACGTCCATGAATTGGACGGTCCAGATTGCTCGATTGCGTCGATGGTAATGGTGCCGATGATGGTATGCGTGGGGGTGGTATTGATGACCCATTGATTGATTCTGACATTATCTGAAAGCCGAGAAATCGCTCTTCAATTTGACTCGTAATGAAGTATATACAAGTTGTATTGAAGTCGACAGATTATTTGATGGATACATTTTGATTCAATATTTGATGATGAAGGGGGAAGTTGAGGTTGGATAAAAAGTAACTTTTCCGGTCGGAGTTAGATCTTGGCTAACTGATGTGGGGTTAGTGCTACTTAATTATCAATCTGGCTCCACCACCTTAGATATCATCAAAATATTGTTGATAAATGAAGAATTGTTATATATCTTCTTATTGTTCTTACTTCATCAAAGAACATGATCAATTAGCTACTACTCAAGCAACAACAGCTAAAAAAATCCAAGGGTATCTAAAAATCAATCGCTTCATCAACAAATCAAGGTTCCTCTATCCGCCCCTCCTCCTTTCTATCCTTGGCTCTCTTCGTCCTCTCCGACAACGAAAACAAAATTGAACAAGCCACTCCCAGTCCCGCAAGTCCAACCCCTACATACTGAGCTCCACGGTATCCTTTCAAAAGATCTCTTGGGTTCTTTCCACCGTTATTGATCTGAACTTCTACAGTTCCGGCAATACCTAAACCGATTGAGATTGAGTAATTGACGACAGTGTTGACAAGGGAAGCGGCGAGTCCTTGGTGGTCTTTATGCATGGAATTGCTCAGGAGAATTGTTGCTGCTGGGAATGACATATCCCTGATTTTATTAGCATTTTTTATTCATAAGTTCGGGGAGAAATTGATGTTTGAACTTACATTCCCCAAGGTGTTACAAGACAAGCAACGAATGTTTGTGCCCAATATGTTTGATTGATAGGAACCGTGGCCATGAGAATTGATCCAATGAGAAAACCAGTCATAGCAATCATCATCACAGTACTAGCTGGAACCTTGCTAAGAATCTTTCCTGTAGTCAATGATGCACAAAGTCCACTAATAGTCGTAGGCGAGACCATTGCTGATGCGAGAAGTGGACTGACCCCCCTGATTTCCTCAAATAATTGCCAAAAGTAAAAGATCCAGATTCCAAAACTAGCCCACCCACCTGCAATACATGCAAGCGTATATCCAGTATGAGAGTTGAACGCACCAAATGGTACCAATGGGTAGGGCGCACGAGATTCGATGAATGCGAAAAGTCCGAGCACAAGAGCCCCAATAATGAGGATAACATAAACATAAACGGTAGCCCAACCAATCACTGGTCCTTGATTCCATGAAAAGTTTACCAGAACCAATCCTGCAACTCCGGTCAAGGCTCCAAGACCATCAGCTCGCTTGAACATACTAACTGAACGATCAAATTGTGGAGGTGGTGTGTGAGGAATGACAATAATGCCTACTACAGCGAGTAAAACGCAAACAATAGCAGTAACCCAGTAAGCCCAAGGCCACCAAACAAATTCCGCAAATATGCTTGAGAAAGTTGCACCGAGAGTGAAGCCCGTTGGAGCTGTGGCACCAAAAAGACTAAAAATCATCTCCTTCTTCCTTCCTGGCTCATAGATACGAGCAAGGATGGCTAAAGCATTCGGTAAAAGAAAAGCCGGTCCAATTCCTTGAAGAGCGCGAGCAACATCGAAAAAGATTGCATCCGAATAAGCACTAAAACCAGCGAGAAGTGACCAAAGTGCAAACCAAAAGAAACCACTTATAAATAGCATTTTGTGGCCATAGAGATCTCCCAGGCGTCCCGCAATAAGAATGAATGTACCGACCGTTAGTGAGTACGCGGCAGCAAACCAACCTTTACCACGAAACATTAGCCACGACTCAAATATCAAACAGAACATGGAGAAGCATACTCAACTGTCCAGGATTTGTAACTCCAAAACTGGATCCAATGATATGTAATGGAGCAATCGCTTGACCCAATGCAGCTTGCGTCATAAGTTGAGCCATACATATTATTGCGATGAAAGTAAACTCCCGAGGGCGAGAACTAAAATGTTCAATTTTGCTTTGAACAGGAACGAGAGTATTCGGATGGGCGTCCTCGGGTCTAAACTTTGTCTTCTCAATACTGAGAGACTCGTGACCTGCCATCATCTCGGAAGAGGAAGACTGTGATAAGGGAGTTTCCATGTCAAAGTTCTCCAGGTAGCTGTAAGAGTAGCAAGAATATCAATCCCGAGAAATATATTTTAATCCGAAACAGGTGATTTCTTGAAAATTCGAACTTCGGCCGCTCCTTCCTTTTTATTCATACGGTAGATGAAGAAGTCCAAAGTTGTCAAAAAGTCGTACGTCCCGGTTATCTATATCCCGTCCGTGATGTGACGCAACCCGAGCAATAAGCAAATAGGATCGGGTTAACAGCGGAATAGAAACTTTTCTGCAGCGGAGATAGTTATTCCACCGCAATTAGATGCTTAAGGTTTGAGCCTTGCATATGTACATGTATGCTTACAAATGTAGACATATTGAGATACAGTACTGAGACATGTTGATCCTAACTCCGATTGGAAACTCTCCGAACAATTCTAGAGCAATTGAGCGAGAAGGATTGATCAGATAAAGAGTGAATTGTCAGGTTCTCATAATCAAAAATCAGCAGTTATCAAAGTTCGGTTCCCATTGGAGTGGATCAAATGAGGATTATTTATGGAGGTTGAGTGGATTCACCAATTAGGTTTTTTATCTTGTTGCGTAAGGATAATGATTTGAGGGTAGTATTCCGCAACATCCGATCCGCATGAAATTGGTAGTATCCCGCAATACCTCCGTCTGTATGGAAGAAGTTAAAAAAGAAGGGGAGGGAAGGAAGCGGTATAGATCTGATAGAAATAGGTTTGCACATTTTAAAACTGTATTCAATGAAGGGGCTTCATCAGGACAAGAATACCAGGTCAACAAAATATCACACCCTTTCTAAAAGTATACATCAAATCACTCTATGAGTATTTGGAAGGAATGTTAGAATAGAAAATTTCTTAAGCTTAAAATCGATATGTGATAGGAACCTGAGTTATCGTTTGATATAATTATTCGATCTCAAAAGGCGTTTGATTTTGGCGAGGTTGGTGTTCTGGTTCTTTTGTTCTGATAGAGAGGGGACAGACAAGTGTCGCATATGATATATTTGAACTTCTCCTCTTCTCCTCTCCTCCAGGTAAGATGTCTCTCATTCTTCTTTTAATTCGCGCCTCAATCACCATCCTCATTCTCATCACCCATTAACTCTCCAATGTTTTTCTTCGCCATGGGCTAGGAATAAAAGACATCGATCACAAATACCATCGTCCATACCGCTAAATGCTTCATCTAGAATAACTAAATCTGGTGCTTTGATTATGGCCCGCAGAAATAGTGCTACTCTTTGAGATGAAAAGGGCATTTCGCGAAACAAAATATCATTAGCCCAAAGACGAGTCCATCGAAATGCGTACATCTTTCTTTGGAACACCATTAATACCACTAACACCTTCATCATCGTCCGATTTCATAGATGCTACCGAATCCTTTGCCAGAGACGCTTCCGATCCCACAGGCGATTCCGATGATCTTCATAAAGCTCTTCCCAACCGAGCAGATATATTTTCGACTAAGACTACGAAGCTGTAGCGAAGTTATAGAACTATGAAACCAACTAACTTCTAACAAAAACAATATAATGTGAAAATACACATCGAAATAAATCATGCCATCCTTTCCACATAACTCATTTAGGGTTATCTCTAATTGGCGTGGCACTCACCCTCATTCCTTACTTAATCTTTCAATAAGCTTTCGTGAAAATCAAACTGATGCCAAGCCAGCATAAATCCAAAGTACCCCATCCCAATTAGCCATACCTGGCGCACCAGAAATATAGACATTATTCCACCACGAAATGCCAGAAGACCAGTTGCCATTCGCGTCGCACTCTTTGAAATTGATCAGGAAATCAGTTCCCGATGTCCAACCTACAATCATGGTACCAGCCGATGTAATTCCCACCTGAGGAGCATAGTCGACTTTGGCTCCTGGACACCACTCCACGAACTACCATTGTACTTGGAGACACAAAGTGTGTCGCGGCCGTAATAGCGTATGAGACAGTGTATACTTCCTTTGTATACCCCTATAGTTGGTGATCTGTATGCTGAGATGGAGGAAGAGATTTTTGCTGGAGCTGTCCAAGTAGTCCCGTTGGTTGACTGATTCCAATATAGACGATTATCCGTTCCTCGATGCACGCCAAAAAGTCGGCCGTTGTATGCACAGAGAGTTGGGTCATCAATCGTGAACCCTCCATCTCCTCCTGCGTAAGTGGGACTAGTCCAACTGCTTCCGTTGCTAGTAGAAATGCAGTATATCCCATTGTTCTCGTGGTGGCGATATAAGCAATATAGGCGATCGTTGTAAGTGGCAACCGCAGGCCGAGACGCCGATCGAATTGTACTATTGGAAATGGGGGTAGGCGACGACCATTTTACGTTCCGACTATCGTACTTAGTCCAGTAAAACACGCCATCCAATTCTCGGAAAACACCGCATAATTCATTGTTGAAGTTTACCAAGGAAATGCCGTCTAAACTTCTACCGGCAACGACCGGCGCCGTGGTGAAAGTCTCACGGGAATATTTCCATCCGGTCAAAATACCATTTGAGCGCGGAATCACTGCACACTTGATCCACAATTCATGCTTTCCTTGGCTACCCCATCGAACATGAATGACATCTCGCCGTTGGTTCGTCTACTCCAAGCAGTCAACGCTGGCCTTGTGAACGCGATTTCACGTCGAAAGACCAAGCCGTCGTCATTTGCCAACCACTCAAGGAGAGCTGCACAACTTCAATCGGTCCCAACTCTAATGCTGACACAAATACCCTGAACGAATACAAACTGGTTTTACAGCGGTTCGAATGTCACCGTAAGCAAGGTGATGGATGGACCGGCCCCAGAAATGAGATCTATTGGGCCGTTGCGTCTGGATCCGATGTTCGATATAAGCAAAATTTCAAAACCGGTGAATATGGCGCTGTTGAAAGTGGAGATGTACGACAAATGGGCTAGACTTACTTTGAAGGCACTGTCGAAGAGCATCTTGCAGGGCATATTGAGTGTCGGGAGGCGGATGATAGTGGCGATAGCTTCTATAACAGAATGGTGCAGACTTTAAAAGACATTTCGGACTTTTCCATCGAGGCCGCCGTTAATGCAAATGCTGCTGACGATTGGGGAGATGAGTATGGATCGACAAGAAAGGGCGCAGCGATTCTTGCGTTAATTGGAATCTGTGGGAGGCTTATTGGTGCTTTGACTCTCCTCGACCTTTGGCGCACTTAACACAGTAATTCCACTTCCTGCTCCAGTAAGTGCCTCCATATACTCGGGATTGTCGGCGCATTCCGTATCAATTGTTGTGATGTCTATAATCTTGTTCTCGGGCATGGCCAGGAAGTCGCCCGTCATGGCTTTCGCGTCAGCAACCATGTCAACCTCGGTATATGGTGTATCTCCATCCATATTGATTGAAACATCCGAGAAAATAGTGCCACTGAGAGTACCTTTGCCAACTTGAGCTTTGGTCTCAATGTACATCTTCCCGTACTCAGCAACTTCCTCGTTAGTTGCGAAAGTTTTGAGCATTCGAATCAAGCGAGCTTCCATGGGGAGAGTTCTGCTCCCCTTGCATCACGGGAAGCAGCATGAAGCGCTGCAGTAAACATTGGGTTGGAGAGAGTAGAGACTATCCCGAGCGGTTCTTCTAGAACTTCAGTTTGGAGCTTGACCAGAGAGTCGAGCGCGCAACTCTGCGGCACGCTCTTCGGGTGTTGTCAATTTACCCATGATGGTTTATCGCGATGTTATCAGTTGTTTGTCAATCTAATGACTCGAGTACCTGGTTATTCACAAGAGTCTACAATACATCTCCCCTCCTGTAGCAAACTTTCTGATTGGAGTATCGTTCAATTCATTTTATCAATTAATCAACCAATAGCAGCACCCATTCAAAAGTTCTGTGATATCCAAATTAAACATAAAGACGAAGGGACTTCATTCCTGTTCTGGGAGTTGTATTTAAAAACAATAAGTGATGCGTCCGAGTAAGACGGACTATGACGGTGGATGGAAATTCCACATCATTAAGATATATAATTGCAAAAAGGGTGCTGTGCGCCAGTTCCAGGGCTCAGTACCGCCACATGAGGTTAGGCAGAGATCTCATCTTCTTCATATTTGCATCTATGAAGCCCTCTGACGATATGAATTGACGTATTAGCCGCAAGAATATACCCAAAAATTCCGCTACATCTTTCAAAACCAATTCATGATAGTCTCTCCGACTGAAAAATGTTGCCTTGCCGGGTTGAATAGCCATTCAATAATACGCTTAGCTACGCCATCCCTCAATCCCCTTTTGCTGTTTAAGAATAGCTGTCTGAACCCTGCCATCTCTTCTTACTACGAAGCAAACTTCAGGGAAACAATGTGAGATGTTTTGATGTAAATAACGTGAAAGATGGTGCAGCACTTGTGGTGTCGCAGGATCTCCGGTTTGTTTGCACAACGTCCCTTGTGGTTTTGCTTAGTAGGCGAGCGTGATGCTCGTAGGAGAGTATCATGCGCAGGCATGAGCAGTGATCTAGGTTGGGATAATGATTCTTGAAACTTAGGGGTCACTTGATTCTTAATGCATATCTCCGTCTCTTAGAATCTAGACCAACAAGATTAATCAATGCCTATACTGTCCATCCTATTCTCCTAGAGAAATCGGTACTTATCGTTGGCGCATAGACAATGGATCCACTTGGAGATTAGCCATGACGCTGATACAGCGGGTACTACACCCGATCTCTTATCACCATAACAACACTTGCACTTGGTTGTTTCTTCTTTTTGCCACCAGCTATTCAAGATCTTTGCGCAATCTCATATTAGTGTTTTATACATACCTCATTCTTCTCCAGATCAAGTACCTCCACGTACTAACAAACAATCCCGGTGGCGACCAAACCAGACACGCGCGCAAACTCAAGACCACATAGGCTATCACAGCCATCAAGATCAGAAAAAATCATTGTTGTGACCGAAATTTCCACCAAGAGGTCAGTAGAAAACTGTCTAATTGTACGCATATCAGATTGGCAGTGGTACATTGTTTTAGTGATACAAGAATGAGGAGAGGATAGAATAAGATTCAGACGAAGTGGCTTTCACAGATCACATGATCATAGACTGCGCCACATCGGACTTTATCCCTGATACTATCCGTATTAGGACACGGTCAAAGCCAAGGCAACCTCGGAGTAACATGTTACAGAAATATGGGATGAAGGGGAAGAACCTCTACGAGTAAGATTTTGGGATTTCCTCGTTTTGTTTCATTTCTCTCACTCCACAACTGTTTGGATGATCTCTACCAGTAGTTTGTCTCATTTATCTGATCTCAGCTACTTCCACTGGATGATTTCGCTTTGTCCCAAGTATTTCTACATCAACTTTTCTTGACCGCCAGTTCCCTAGGTAATTACACTCTCCATTGCTACTGGTAGTGATAGTGTCAGTACTGTACGTACCTGCATCAGCCGCGTACAGTGGATTCTCAAATTGAATCCCCCGGTACGATCTCCCGCATTTGCATTGAGATGCACCCCGGATTATGGACTCCTTCTTACCCCATGAGCAAGAAAGCAATCGAGCTCAGAGGGAATCTTCAATCTTTGATCTACCTCAGTATGTAATAAGTTATAATGATGATCATACCTTACGATGGGATCCTCCAGCGGGATCTAAAGAATTATCTATCGCCTTAAGTTATCATTTTCCACTGGAAAAGGACCTTGGAAGCAAAATGCAAGCTGCCACTAGGAAGTTTCTTCGAAATGAACGACAAAAGACAACATCGGAGGACTCCAATACTAATGGAATCTCTCAGAATATGGGTGGTCTTGATGGTTTGCCATTACATATGAATACAGAAGATCAGGTCACGCGACCAAACGTGAAAGTACCAGAATTATCATCACATGTCAAATCTAAATCGTTGGCGTCTCATCGTATCTCGATGCCGGAAAGCAGAACCATTCAATTCTTAACTTGGGATGCCGATATGAGGGAGTTTAGTCCTAAAATAAAGAAGAGACGATACGATAAGGAAGAGCGAGTGAAAGTTGCCGCTAATAGAGGATTTGCATGTGCTAGGCATAGAAGACAAAAAATGAAGGTACTCGAATATCAGTTTCAGTCATCAGACGCCCCACTAACAATCGCTAGTGTGATCCCGAACGATGTTCAAGGAATAAACAACGGTTGAGTAGTTTAGAAAATATGGCCGCCAAAGTAGAAGCCCAATCGACTCTAGATAAACGGCATTCTTCTTTCATCCCCGACCCCGAAACTGCCAGTCAAATAAACTCCACGTTAGACCCTGAAACACTCACTTTGAACTCATCACCTTCTCTAGATCCATCACCAAGGTGGACCACCTCTTCTTTCGTGGACCCTGCAACACTCTACAAATTAGAGGGTTTCCACACCAGCGCTCAGTCACTGGATTTTCCTACACCTTCCCTCGAATATAGTTCGAGATCACATGACTCCATCGGCTCTGTGCTATCTACAAGTTCAGATGTGAACTTCCTCGCCGGCTATGATGAGATGAATTTCGATATTCCTAATTACGAAACTTATCATTGGTGGCCACGAAATGAGCAATTTGACCCCGTTGGCTCTACATTCAATGATCTGATGCCAATTGATCAGCCCATCACGATGTCAAATACTTTGCAAATGGAGACATTCCAACTCGAAGATAAACAGTTTTCCACATTCAATCAACCTTCAATAGAACCTTCAGACCAGCAGCTAGATTGGTCTCACGATATGATTGTTCCAGAACAGAATTATATCATAGAGCCCTCCTTTACCCCACTTCGCCCATCTTCAAGTCCAATGGAAAATACGACAACTTCAACACAAGGACATCGTCACTGTCAACAAGACTTAATGGATTGGGAATCAGTTCGTCCATCAAGCGTCACTCAAGGATATTTTACCAACAACCAAGTGAAACCATTGACAGACGAAGAAAAGAGAACACTCATTAAATGGTGGGGTAGGGATAGATCTTCCGAGCAACCGGAGAGTATTCGTGGTAGACAGAACTCATATGAAAGTCAACCATCTAATGGTGATATTACTGGAGTTGAGACCCAATCTAACATGGGTGTGGGGAAGAAAGCCAGTCTTAGGGAGAAGGTTAAGACTGCTACAGTTCATGTACCACCGTTTCCGAGGGGATTGTTTAGAAGTCGATCCGCGGGAAAAGATAAAAAGCCGTAAATTGTTTTTCCTGGTTTTCCGATATTATACACTCTTTCAAAGAGAGTCAGGTGTTTGCGTTTGGGGATTATTGGATTTAGGGAAAAGTTCTGGTGCTGTGGTGCTTTGCGGATATCCTGTCTTTTCCAGATTTCGAATTATTGTTGGAAGTTTCTTGGATCTATATATAGGGCGTTGATATCAAAGCGTCTGTTCGTACAGTCATTTCCAAAGAGTACTGTTTCGCATCGTTATTGCTAGTTTAGACAGCGGAATTCGAGTTCTGTGCATTTGACAGTCATTGAATATTTTTTTTCTGGGTGATTGAATTTTTGGCCTTTATCACGTCTTCTCTGTATGCGATTATTTTTCATTTTATTCTCGGGGGGACCATGTGTCTGAGGTGATACAATGAGCGCGAAGTCGTTAGTCTACAAGGACGTTCTCCAAATCACAAGAGATCACCTCCCTATTAACAAGATCTTAGTTTGAATATATCAAACTCCATTTTTTTTGATGATGAGGATATCTTGAATTGACCTGTTTTATGCAACTTCCATAATGTGCTGTTCTACCAATTTTTGATATTTGTCTCTGCAATTTCCCCAGTGCGAACGACCGGACAAGATACAATAGAATGTTCTTGATCCTCTCAAATCTTGTTTTCGTCCTTCTCTCGGATCTAAGAACGGAACAGGAATAAGGGACTAGTAAGTACCAAGTAACAATACCCAGTCATTGTGAGCCGTAACAGGACTTCACTAGAAGCACACAGCTGTAGTACACATATCGAGTCTAAACGACTCGGGGACTAAAATGATACGGTCGTTGAGATGTTTTCAGCACATCGCTTATTAATGTCTGTACAGTTTCAATTCAAGATCTATCTATTTAACAATCTACTCAGTCATCACTCGACATTATATGCACTAATATTTCCTTCTTTCTCTCACATAAAAGTCACAAACAAGTCTCGAGTTTAGAGATATTTAAATATGGCATACGCAGCTCCTCCCCTCATAGGGTTAAAAAATGAGTCAAAGAACTCATTTCCACCCAAGTCCATGGAAGACACCAGAAAAATGATCGAACAACTTTGTATCGACATCAATTTCGCCCACAAGGTCGAGAAATTGGATAAGTTTGTCGGTGGCAATAACATTGCCATCTTATTCACTTGTCTTCCTCTCAAAGCAACAACTGAAGACCAACGAGTCGCCTGCGTGTTACGCACTACTCTAATAAATTATTTCAAAGGCAACCCTCCCGTCGATCACTGCATGAAATCGGAAGTATCTCTTACTCATTACTTCCGCCAAAAAAGGGATTTACCAATTCCACTTGTTCTAGCATGGGATTGTGCCTATCAAAATAGCATCCAATGTCCATATACGCTTCTAGAACAAATCAAGGGGAAAACATTGGAGTTCGAGTATTTCAAGCTATATAAAAGTTTGCAACACAAGACTCCGCGGAACTCCCGCGTGGATCGCTGTTGCAAATACGCGAGATGCGTTGCTGACTTTGTGGCTGCGATGGACAAGACTGAACTTCCAGGGTACGGACTGTTCGTCGCTCCCACCAATATGCCAAACAAGGGTATCAAAGTGGAAGTTGATTTCCAGCTGAGTCGAGATTCCATCGACGGTATTAGGATTCCCTCGGAGCCGAATTTTCCTAATTGGGTCAATAATATTTTGAATGCTCAGATGCAAAGGACTTCTGATATCTTCCCCAAGGTGTCGCCAGTTGAAGTTTGGAAGATTCAGAAGCTGAGACAGATAGGCTCGCAGATGGCAGAGAAGGGGTTGTTGACAAGCGAACCGTCCGTGCTATGGCATGCAGACTTCTATCCGAGAAATATCATGGTCAAGAATACTAAGAACCATGCGATACTCACTGGAGTTATAGATTGGGATGAAGCCAGAGCAGTAAGTTGTCACCTTTACCCGCGAACCTCCTGACCTCTTTTGAGATTGTAAACTGATATCCTCATAGTTTCCTCGCATTGTAGCCAGAAACCCTCCCAGCTGGCTCTGGTCCATGACAGAGAGCCCTATATTACCAGAAGAAAGGGACACTATTGCAGCTGCTTTCTACGATCAGATGGAGATGCTTCGTCCTGGATATAAAGACGACGCGTGTCTGCCTAGCAAAAAAGCGGTTAGAGCTCTATGCATGTATGCGGTCTTTGGGGCAAACTTTAAGCATTACCTTGAGTTGTCTTTTGATAGTTTGGTCGGGTATTGGGAGGATTTTATGAGGAAGGGTTAGGAATTTTGAGAGATTGTGGATCTTGTTGCGATTAATCTGGGGATGAAATTTAGTGGGCAGCAGATAATTGTCCCGCATGTGAAATAGATGATGGAGTTGCAGCGATGTTAATATACCCCTCATACAGATGAGATAATTTTCTTTGATGATATTTTTGAACAGAAGTTCTTTTTCTTTTAGGATAGGTCATTGAGTATAAGTAGTACAGACAAGACAATCCTCAAATATTCTGGATTAAGTGAAAGCTTTTGTTGGAAAAACATGTTATTTAAGTGGTACCTGAGAGCATACACATCTATCCCCCAACACAGGCTTAAACTTTTGTCTTCACTATCCTCTCGGTATTTCAAGCCCAGTAATATTGATGACAGTCGTCAGTTCCGTACAAAATGTACCTGACTAAGCTTTTGACTGCTTAACCTGGGAGTACTTTCCCCGCCCAATTGCACAACAACTGAATCAAGCAACAATGCATCATTGGACCTTCCAGCTGATAATTTACAACATAATGAACAATCTACGGTGATCGGTGATTCCAACTTTAATCTTCCTGAACATTCCTGAACCCGAATGTTTTCTTGCAAACTTAGAGATTAAACATCATTTATTCTTGCGACTACATTAACAAAGTTTTTGAATAGACATCACCTCAAATATATAAGTTTCCCGAAATATCTTGTACGATTGCATCATTTTCCCATCGAATCTTCTTGGATAGTATCAACACCAAGGTTCTAGGTTCTTATTAGATGTGTACTAACGTAGCCTACATAAATACAGAATTCCAGCGTTTAGAAACTGTCAATATGAGTCGTGCACTTGCTCGCAATCCACACGTCGAGTTACTTCCCCTGGTAAACGCACCAGTTTATGAAAGTTTCCGGGAAGCCCTACCGCCCGAACATATAGGCAAAATGATTCCATTTCCGTCTTCACTGAGCTCCGATTGTGAAAGACTGCTCAATGCGCTACTCTTGCAACATGGACACCCAGAAACCGCTGCGTATTGTGAATCCAAAGAGGGCGGAAATAACAACTTGGTGGTATTCAATTGCCAAGCAACTCCATTTTATGCACTCCTCAAGTACTGCATACGGACCCCTCGATATATTTCTTTTTCCCAGGAACGCCAATATCCAATTTATCAGCCAGTCAAAACTCTTGTAGCATTGACACGTCAATTCGGAGTTCATGGAGTCGGTTTACCTATCCCTAATATCCTTTTCCATGACTCCGGTTTTGAGAACGCTATTTCTTGTCCATATGTTGTCATGCAAATGATATCTGGGACCACACTACAAAAACTATATCCAACCATGCAACGATCACCAAATTTCTTCCCCTTTGTATTGCAATACTGTCAGCTTGCGCGTGAAATAGCACATTTCATTGCTAAGAAGGAAAGCGTCAACATTCCAGGCTACAGTATTCTTAGAAATGTAACAGATACGAAAATTTGGAACAGGGAAGACCCAAATGCTCGCTACGACCTTACCGTGGACGAACTTAACATAGCGGGTGAAAAAATTCCAAAATTCGACTTTAGCAAGTTCATCTGTAAGTTGGTGACTAAAGAAATGCATAGATATCTTAACTTAGAGGTATTGGGGCAGAGATATCAAGGCATAAAACTCGCATGTGTATGGGCAGAAATGGCTGCGAGAGACTTGCTCAGCGATCAAGACTCGACACTTTGGCATCCAGACTTCCATCCAAGGAACATCTTGATTGTACGACATGGGAGTGATATTCGTCTGTCAGGTGTTATCGATTGGGACAATGCTTTGGCTGTAAGTGATTACCTATTCTCTCACGACAATAACTGGGGAACTAATCCACAGTAAGCTACCGCGTATCATGACAAGAGAGCCTCCTTCCTTTCTCTGGAACCAGCCAGGCGTTCTTACACAGCCAGAGGCTGATGCGGTTAAACAAGCATTTGATGAGACTATAGAGCAATTAGTCCCTGGATATACGGAAGATACATACTCAAGATCTCGAGTTCTCATTCGAGCACTGGGAATGTATTCATTATATGGCCCCCAATGGAAGCATTATGGAGAAATCTCCTTTGACGAATTCCTACTGGAATGTGAAAGATTTTTTGGGCCAGAATTGCAATTCCCCATTATCTGATCAATTTCATTTCTTTATAAGAAAGACAGCGCCGACCTCAATATTTGTTGATACCAGCAGAAATTCTGAATAATTGATGAAGGATTAGAAAATATCAGCGAAATACAATTCATTTAATAGTCCCTTGGTTCGTTGAAAGTAATTGCGTCATGTGAAAAGAATGAATCGTATTGTAAATTGTAAACTCACATCTATACTATTCTAATAACCAATAATTTATCTATTAAGTCAAGTAGAGAATATTAGGTCAGAAGAAACTAGATTACAATTACATAGGTACTTATATTTAATTGACAAGAATTGGCTACTAGACATGAGACATCCTATCGAATAGCCCTTTCGTTTATCCAACCAATGATAACTCTTGATTTAGTAAGTCATATACAATTTACCACTACCACCTCATAGGATTGGTTCTTAAAGACTGCAAATTTATTTTCTTCTCCAGGCTAGCATCATAATAAGAAAGCGAGTTCTATCGGCATTACGTTTTTTTGGGATTATTATCAAGTGTGAATTCTGGATGGTGATTTAAAGTATGAGAAAAGTAGATTAGATTGATTTGCTAATTCTACATCCAAATGATCTTTGTATAAAGAGAAACAATGTAAGATTATGATGGTTCTGGCATTTTCTCCAAGGGTTATCTTACATGTTGTGTGAAAATTGATATAAATCCATTGAGTGTAATGTCAATCAATGAATTTCTAGGTCATAGCTCTGTTCCACAAAAACGCATTGTATATCAAAATCTCTCCCCATGTAGAACTAGAACATAGTCTCTTTTCACTGCCTTCCATCACAACTAAATTGCTCATTTTTGATTGTTTCAATGAATCTTCTTGGATTAGAATTTTGAGATACCTTGTATACAACCCTGTCTTGTGAAGTCTACTCGATTGACGGTTTCTCTCGTTGAAATCCATTTTTTGACTAGTCTCATAGCTAGCTTCACTTAATACGATTGTGTTCTTGTCACACAGCAGAACCATAATTATATAAAGGAGTTGATCTATTGAACTTTCTCAATTCCTTTCAACCTGGCAACCTTCAACATACATCTTTCACGATAGCCCATTCACACAACAATGGCATCTCAACTCCTTCCTCCTATACAAAATACCTTTCCGCCGAAAGATATCTCAGCAGTCAAAGTCATGGTAACTCATCTATGTCATGAAAACGGATTTCCCCCAGGTATTGTCCGAATTTCCGAAATAAAAGGCGGTAGCAAACACAATATCATACTATTCACATGGATTCTAACCACACTTGCCCCCGGTAGTCGTATGGCACCTTGTATGCATTATGTCTTGCGGACTCCCAGAATGCAAGGAGCAATCCCCGATCTTTGGATCCAGAGAACCGCCGCTTTCGATTTCCTCTCCGCCAAGCACTTTGAAGTTCCCAAACTATACGCTTATGATGCTAGGTGTGGAAACGCCATCAGATCTCCGTATATCATACAGCAACAAGTGGAAGGTTGTACGTTACTGGAAAAATATCGTATTTTATACCACAATTATCTCACATACGGCCATTACAAGCCAGATTCTGAGTACGGAGAAGCTGCATCTATGATATCTATGTATATCGAGAGACAAGAATTAGCATATCAATTCGAATGTTACGGTACTTTTCAGCCCGTTCAGGGAATGGCTCTCCAGAGTTCCAAGCCGGATAGAGTCAAGGATCGAATTGGTCTGGTTGTTAAACCATTTATAAATACTTTATCCATGAGAGCTAATTCCAAAGCCATCGACTTTATACTCGAATTACTATTCATGTCGGAGTCCCAGACGCGAAATCCGGATCAGGAAGTTAAATATCGAAAGATTCGCCATATAGCTTTATGTATCAAGGTTTTGGACAACAATGATTTTTATCGTGCTGCTCATAGACCCGAACCATCTGTTCTTTGGCATCCGAATTTCCAGCCCAGCAAGATTATGATGACTGCAGAGCCTCAGTACGATAACCCTACATTCAGTGCACCGAATGACGACCTCGACCGAATAGAATCTTACAAATTAGAAGCTGTACTAGGATGGGAAGGCGCAATGGCACTCCCTCGTATCATGACTTGATGTCCTCCTTATTTCCTGTGGGGAGAAGGACCTCAAGTATGCGAGTCAGATAAGTATGCATGGAAGTATGCTAGCGTTGATGAAATGATAGAGGAGGGTCTACCGGGATGGTGCGAAGATGCTTATGGAGAGATGTCGAGGCTTGTTAGGGCGTTGGGATTTTATGCTTTGTTTGGTGTGGATTTTGAATGGAATGAACTTCCTTTTGAGGTTTTGATAGATGCGTGGACACGTATCGCGCCTGGAACGAGGGATTTAGAGTATGCGACGAAATAGGAATCTGCGTGGTTTTGAGGGAAGGGGTATAATGTCTCTTTTTATGGAATGGCAAATGTGTGGGTAGGTTAAGGTTGTGAAATGACTGTGAGGTCATTTTGCACTGTCAGATCATATTGGTTAATGGATATATCAAAGATAATATTGTACGTTCTTTTGGATCACATTATTAGTCTTATGTGAAGACCAAGTTTTGGACGGTGACTTTGAATTATATAATCGTGGAATGATATTATGGTCTACTTGACGCTGAGTGGTTGGTTTTATCAGATCAAATGAAGTTATATCCTCGGTTATGCCTTGACTGTTATATTAAGTCCTCATCGAGGTCTTTAAGGCTGATGTTGCGGGAAAATTAATTTCACATATAAACATGTATTAGGATGATAGTATAAACAACCTAAAGGTTGGTGGGATAGATACGGGTGCATGTAGAGAAATGATATACCATCAAGCTATATGGAAAGTAAGCAACATATCATTTCTAGCACATTTTGCATGCCAAACTAAATTACAACACCATATTGTATAATTAGTCATCATCATTCACAATTCTTCGATATGAATGATAGAAACAGTGATCAATTTCTTACAGCGGTGGCAACATGTGTCGCCCAAAGAAACCATACCAAGCAATAACATAATTTAATACGACACCTTTGTAAGATTAAGCACTACGGTCTTATGCGGGATGAGCTAAACTTCGGCCTATCGAGATCCAGTACAGTGCTCATCAATTTAGAATAATTTCTATGAATCAACCTAATCAACTTACTAGTTGAAGAGTACCACAGACGAAGCTCTCTGGGGAATGTTCATAGACTAGTTCGTCTAATATCGTAAGCGAGAAAGATGCAAATCTATACGTTGTTTCAGTAGACACCATTTTCAAACTGTAATGAGCAACTATTTAAAGTATCTCAGGAATAATAAGATCTGTTGGTGAATAGAGAAACATCCCACTACTGTGAACTCTATTTCAATCTATTCAAAAAGCTCAAAACAACCTCCTCGCTCGACAGCCGTATTCAACTAATCACTACGGCGATGATGTGGCTAGGTAGATACTGTCTATCGACATAGCAGTGAAAACCGTATGAAGCGTATCCTGTAAGCACACTTTGTATATATGTACCATTATCTTCGAGGGAAATCTACTTCATCATATCTTGACTTGCTTCTTACCAACCAAAGAACTTACTTTACCACAAAAGTCCTTAACTTTTAACATCTGAATAACATTATTCTAACATCTCCTTTAATATACTCATCTCACCTCAGCTAAATCAAAGAAAATGGCATCTCAATACCCCCACCCATTAGTATTGACTAATAATTCCTTCCCTCCACCCGGAGCATCCAATTCCATAATCACAGAAATCCTCAATAGATTCTGTCGCTCCATCAGCTTCCCAATCCGCATCTTGGGTTGCTCTGTGAAAGAAGGAGGGAATAATACCATAATACTCTGCTACGCAATTTTCACCAGCCCCACACAAGATACACCACCTTCACCAATCTCCTGCATCCTACGAATTGGAAAATTACGATGGAACCTTCACGACTACATCGATCCGGGAATTTTAGAAATGGCCGCATTCCACCACGTCATGGGAAGAGCATCAACACTCATCCCTTCCATCTACGCCTGGGATGCAACATGTATGAATTTACTCGGATGTCCCTATGTCATCCAACCACTTATCGCTGGTCAGGATTTACAGACGCTATACACACCACTTGGTGGCTGGCGCGATCCGATCGAAACGCGAATTAACTTTGCTTACGAAGTCGCGGGGTGTATTAAACACATGGAAAGTTTTCGATTCGAAAACTATGGCACTTTTGCAATTTCCGCGCGAATGCCAGAGAAGTGTTCTGATCCGAGCTCTCCCCTTATTTCCGAGCTCATTGGGTTTTCGCCGATACCCTGGACCGCGAATCCATTCATGAGGAAAGATACCAAAATCGGACATTTCCTGATCGATATCTTGACTTCGCAGTTGAATGATGCGAGAAGGCCACTGGAAGAGGAGAAACACAATATTCTTGTTTCTATGGCGTATGAACTGAATGAACTTGAACATATCCATTCGTTAACACAAAATGCCGAGCCAGCTGTACTTTGGCATCCTGATTTTTGGCCTCGAAATATCATGATGGAGAAGACTGAGCAGGATGCTAAGATCACTGGAGTTATTGATTGGGATGGTGTTATGATTGTTCCGAGGATTATGACACGTCGACCTCCAGTATTTCTGTGGGATGAAGGGGATGATTTGTCGGTATTTGAGAGAAATGTGATTAAGTACCAGTTCGATCAGAGGGTTGAACAGTTGTTGCCGGGGTATTGTTCGGATGCATATTCTGATTGGGGAAATATGACTAGGGCGATAGCAACGTATGCGTTGAAGGGTGTTGACTGGAATTATTGCGAGCTTTCTTTTGGTGTATTATTGGAGCTGTGGAATGATTTTGTGGGAAATGCATGAAGTGCAATTTTTGAAAGGGTGGATTAGGAAGGAAGAGTAGATAATATCTTAGCTGAGTCGAGCTAGAGAGAAGATGATATTAAGCTACAGAGATGGTAGACTGAGAGATGCACGAAGGAAGTTGCATTCAGAAACGGTTGGGAGGTGGTCAAGTTTGATACTCAGCCGGGAACGATGGATTGGAATTTTATGTAACGAATAGTTAAAGGATTTGTGAAAAGTAATGTAGACCTATGCATTATGAGGAATAGGCGAGTAGTTTAAATGTCATTAAGCAAGTAAATGCAATCCTTTCTTAGAATCATCTTCCTATTAGTCTGAATTATTTTATCTTGTACCTAGGTCTGAGAATAGTTTCCCAATCTTTAGGCTTTATGAGCGTGCATCGACTTTGATCTTTCGAACTCGAGGATATCTAAGTAGCTCAAATTCTTTTGAAAATCTCTCAAGTCACAGCTTCTTTATATCTTCATCTATTAGACACTCATGCATTATTCTCAAGTGATCAGACAGTCAGGTATTTACATTCTTCCCCGACATGATTTCAAAAGGAGCCATGAAATAGTATGCTCATGGGTTCGCAAGATAATCAAAAAGAACAAGCATCATAGTACATAAAGCCAATTAGATCCATCGCTGAATAGTCCAGAAAGTCCAACAATCACCACAGCTCCGCAAGCCAGAGAGTTACCTGGTAGGTATTCAAAGTTTCCTCTCTCATTCCCACCGCCAACACCCACTCGTGCAGGTAACGCTAATAAACGAATGAGAAGTGACATACCATTGTATTTGATTGAGAATTAAGAATATATCAAGCACTCAGAGAAGTTTCTACAGACCAAGATTTCATACACGCAGAAACCACAAAATAAAGCCATCTTCAGATTCTTCACAATTGGATGTCAGCCGAATCTAAACTCTACTTCATCCCATAGTCTTGAATACCAGAAGCAATAAATTTAAATAGTTCTCGAACTAAGGGGAAGAATAGACCGAAGCTCCATAGTACGGTACCGAATGAATACCAAAGACATCGAAAATAAACGAGAGATATACAGAGACTATTGAATACCACCTATTATCCCCACAACATCTGTCGGTTGTGACTAGACTATAATATTCTTATCATTCTGAACCCATTCCTCACAACTAATTCGAAGAATAGCCTCTCAATACTCAAGTCCTAAGAGAGAAGTAGAATCCGGGAATGTATTGGTATTTCTTATCATCTATGGAACACGAATCTAGATATGAGAATATCAACTTCATGTCAATACGTGAAGTAACTACTCCCCCTTTCGCAACACTTTTCTCACTGTCCGCCACCACCAGAATGAGTTAAGACCAGCCCACTCACCCACCCACCCCCTCCTCCATCCCTCATCCTCCACTCGCCCACACCCCC
>PQXN01000394.1:0-26096 GCA_004786275.1 Botryotinia convoluta
TTACGCGGATGAACCTTTAGCTAATAAATTAGCTAGTGTGACCGGTGCTGGAACTGTTTACAATAAGAAAAGTGCAGGTTGGTAGTTTGGGATATCAGCTCGGAGAAACTAATATTGAGGACATCAATTTTAAGGTTCGTTGATGACTGCAACTTCATGCTTGCAAATACGTGTGCTTAATGTGCAAACTGACTTTATTTTGCTAGGATGGAGAAACATGCAATTCCCGAATAGAAAAATCATGTTGGCTTAATAGTTTGTAGACTACCGATGATACTTAAATGCCTCGAGACTCCAAACTGAGATGAGAGATCCATCTTTCAACGATACATCCGTTAAGATCGTAAGGATATCAAAATACGGACACATAGTATGATCATTCAAAAAGTTAAAATGAGACAAAAGAGGTGCTGAATTCTCAAGTTCATCAGTCGATTCATTTCAACTGTGAATCTAATGCACCTATCCTAAACCAATTCTTCAGGCCTTCAAGCAGATTCAACATCCAAATCTCATCATCCAGCGCTCCAGTTCAGTAAACAAATGTCTCCCCGACAAGCTTCTCACTGAGCTTCCACAAACCCTCCGCTGTCTCCTTATTGAGCGCATAATCCTTTGTCTCTGTGTAAATTGCGTTTTCAACGATGAATGCTGGTGCAGCCTCTGTGAAATTTAAGGTCAGTGGATGTACACTTTCAGGATAGGGATGCCGGATCTACATACCTGTCAGAGATGGGTTCAAAGCCGTAAAAAGCACTACTCCCGCTGCTTGTTTCAAAGTCACCATGTTTTGCGGGGGAAGAGGGTTTCCTGATATACAGTCAGTTTTTCTGACATATACATAAATCAGTAGATGCGAGAAAACATACTATCATTACGTTTAATCGCCAAAACGTATGCATCAGCAAACGATTCGTTGTCTACACTTGAATTAGCCAATAATTTGCTCTCTAGTGTTACTTAGACAACTTGTTATAAAGCACAAACGCGACGTGGAAATTGACGTACCACCAGGATGGCATATCAATGCTGTAACTCCTTTCTGCTTCAATCGTTTGTCAAGAGCGAGGTTGAACAGTATCATAGCAGTTTTTGCTTGTCCGTAAGCAATCCACTCCTCGATCTATCTTGAACAATAAAACTTCTTGGAATAATAAAATTACCTTAAACAATAAAATTACCTTAAACAATAAAACTATATTAAATAATAGAACTATCTTCGTATAGTCATCTTTCAATCCAAAGTTGTTCATTCTCCTCTGATTCTGTACTAAAACATCGTAGTTTGATCATCGAACTACGATGGTCTGATATTTCCAGTTCAGCTAAATAAAGGCGTCTTCGAGTAATCCTCCATTCATCTTATTCATAAGCAGTAGAAACTTCTCTTTTTGTGCTTGTATTGAAAATACTAATTCTTCATTAAATATTGAGAACTCATTAAAGCGATTTCATCATGATTTAACTGGTCTGAAGCTAACTTTCAAGGAAATTTACTGAGCCTAGATAGCGAACTTCAAGTAATAAGTGAGATTGATATCAAAACTAGAAAGCTGAATGTCTAGTATTACGATAAATAGAACCAGGACATCAACATGTGAATCAATTTCTTTCCTGGATTGAATTTATGCGAAGCAATTGTGAGCTCTCCTATTACCTACAGGTTGACAGCAGAGTAAATTTAGCTATAGGAGATTCGCGTGTATGTAAAGCAAGTTTCTCCAAGTCGAAAAACATCTTGTATACAGGCTCGAGATTACTCAAGTGCTATTGATAGCGTTATTGTAGCCATAGTATGTTATGGTTATCCAAGATAAGTAGGACCATACCACAACCTGATTGTAATGCTGTGCGAGCATTCACGTCACCGAAGATCTAACCTTGTAATTGTGGGAATGCTGCCACCTAGAATTTTCTTTGATAGCTTCTCAACTTCTCTTTTGAATCGGTAAAGAGTTGGAAAATGGCGAAGCTAAACATCTCGAATCATCTAACGGAAATGTTATCATCGAAATTAGCTGAACTTAGGAGCGGAGCCTTGTCAACAAGTATCGGTATAATAAGATCTAAAGACAATTATAACAGTATATACAATGTCTCTCAGTCATTTATTATTGTGGCTCTAAGGGCTCTTGACGATGACGACAATCTCCGATTCCAAAGAACTATGGCGTGCTGGAGAAAGGTGATTGGATGTTATCCACGGGAGAACTTCACGCATGAAATTGATTAACTGAAAGAACTTTCTGGAGTTGCTCAACCAACTAGAGATAGCGAATGATTTATATATTGCGTCCAAGAGATCTTTGTCTGGCGCGGATGCATTCTTCCATGAAAAATATGATGAGGATTTCCTATGCCTACATGCTGCCGGGCTCGAATACTTCATGTTTGATTCCGGCTATCCTGGGTCGGCATCTACAACTCGAGGACTACCACGAGGTTTTGCCTTGGTCTTGAAGAATTCGCGATGAACATACAAGGTGGGTATTTTAGTATTAGCTGCACTTGCTTTCACGCGGATGAGGTGCTGGGTAAGAGGAATGGTGTTACGAAGAGTGATGCCTAAGTGATCAAACAATGCTTTGGTTTGGAACGTAAAAAGGGTAAGAGTAAGTAAGAGTCAAAGGTTGTGGTGTACGTCGATTCTCAGTAGACTGCGTGGACCCTAACGTTAGAAAAGAGGGGCAAAACTGAGTATGCATTACTGGCCATTGTTTTCTCAAGCTTGAAGATGCTCAGAATTCAATTAAAAGTATTCCTACTAAAACCCAACTTGCGTTCAATATACATTGAACTTTAAGGAATTATTTCTGTGGTAAGGTCAAATGCACTAACATAGAATCAACCTCCCTCGCTTACCCCACAAAACTCAATTACTCGCTATCAAAATCACATGCAACTCTTTGAACATTTCTAGATATGTCAAAAAATTGCAAAAAATCAACTGGATCAGTTCTGGAGCGGCAGAGGATCGAACTCTGGACTTCATCGATTTTTAGCTTACCTAGTTCCCCGCCGTAGGGAACATGGTAATGCAAACGAGGCACTCTACCACTGAGTTACGGCCCCTATCCCAAATGATACGAAACTATATTTTTCTAGGTATATAATCAGCACGTGAAGATAAGCGACCCACAGAGCCCCAGTGAGTCAGATTCCGCACATTCCGTACCGAAGCTTAACCGGCACTGGCATCATTTAATATTATATCGATATGTCAGATTCCAATTTCATCTCAAGAATAACCACGTTGACGATATCATAATGATAATTAGGCATAGATTGGCCATTTTACTCTGCATCGCAGTACTTGGACTTTTCAGTGTTGCAAATGCGAGTACTGGTGATCGATTGCCTGAATTTAAACAATGTGTTGAGGTATGAATTTCCTTGGAGCTTGCATTGGGTCTGTTTACCTTGTACTGAATACTAATAAATATTTAGGTCTGTCAACGAGAGAATTGCGACAATGAAGTTGGAGGTGGTACGAAGATCCGTATGCCAAATATTCTTTCCTACAGTTCCTACTCTTTGTTGTACATAAAAAATAACGAAATGACACAGCACTCCTCCATCGACTTCTCCTCTGGACTTGCCCAGCCGAATGCGATTATACCTGCCAACACATAATTACCGACTCGCGCGTTAAATCCTCACAACCTATTGTTCAATTTCATGGGAAATGGCCCTTCTACCGTTTCCTCGGCATGCAAGAGCCTTTCTCCGTCCTCTTTTCACTCTTTAACTTCATGGCGCATCACAACGGACTCGCAAGAGTAACTACTCAAATTCCAGAGGATTATAGTATGCGGAAATACTATATCATGCTATCATATGCGGGAATGATGAGTTGGGTGGCCAGTATGGTGTTTCACACAAGAGATTTCGCTTTCACGGAACAAATGGATTATTTTGCGGCAGGAGGAAGTGTTTTGTACGGCATGTACTATACACCAATTCGAATCTTTCGTATGGATCGTGGTGGAAAACGCACAAAGTCTATATTACGTGCCTGGACTCTTCTATGCATACTCTGCTACATCGCACATGTTGTTTATTTGAAGTGGTGGGATTGGGATTATACATATAACATGGCTGCAAATGTTGTGGTTGGAGTAATACAAAATTCTCTATGGAGTTGGTTTTCATTTGAAAAATACAGGAAGAGTAGGAGGGCATGGGCAACATGGCCAGGGTTAGTAGTTGCGTGGATTTTTATGGCAATGAGTTTGGAGTTGGTGGATTTCCCACCTTGGTTGGGATGTTTGGATGCACATAGTTTGTGGCATTTGGGGACGGTGGCTCCAACTATGATTTTCTATAGGTATGTTTGCTATTATTTCTTTATAACTGCGATATGGTGCGGTCAGTGAGAAATGCTAACCTAGGTATAGTTTCTTGATCAGGGATGCTCAAGACGATATAGCTGGACAAAGATTAAAGGCTTAGACTATACATGAAGTGAGGTGGACAATTATGGAATGGCTGGGAAAGGTTTGAGAAAGAGGTTTGATGTCAAAATAATAATACTGGAACATATCTGAGATCTTTTCCCTACAGACGCGGGAGCTAAGAAGGCGCTAGAAGCAGAGCAATAAGCGTCGGTGAGTCGTCACCCGTGTGGCGGTGAGGTTATGGTAGTAACATCGCGAATTTTCAAATCTTCGTACTGTTCTGCATGAAAGACATCCTGAATCATGCTAGCTTGTTCGCAAAAGGTAGCATAGACTTGGGTTCATTCGGATGCCAAAATGTGAATGTTCAGAGCGGTATTTCAAAAATGATCGCCCGAAGTTGGGTGGAACAATAGGGGTTCAACGTTGAAGATTGAGTTAAAGATCGAAACTTGATGTCTCAGGCTGAACGGCAAAACGGAATCTTAACGTTCAAGACTACTTGGAACAATGAAGGGTGAATGTTCAAATCGAAATGGGCAATCGAAGCCTTGATCCCTCTAGATCTGACCCCCAACTTTCCGTCGCGCATCCAAAAAAACTAGATACATTCCCAATATCCATATCGAAGTTGTGATTTTACATACATAACAGAGATGTCTAGAAGGTCTTATTTCGTCAGTGATATCGGGTTGAGTTCAGATGGGATATAACTTTTCAGAGTGAGCCGGACAGAAAGATGCAGAGATACCAAGTAGAAAGGTTCATGTGAAGAGGCAAAGCCAACTTCAATACAATAGGAAGGGTAATGCAATCGATACCTTCCCACCTCAATCATCCAAGCACAGCATGAAGATAACAAATAATTACAATTTCAACAATACTTCAAAGTTCACGCATGTATTCATATAGTAAAGAGTATGTTGTAAATGAGTCTTCTATTTCAGCGAAGCACTATACAAACATCACATAGACGAGCAGACAAGACAAACAGACAGACAAAAAGTAAAGAACCCTTTCCCCATCAATCCATCCATGCCTATCCATCCATCCATATCCAATCCTCCCTTCCCAAGAGGTCCACGCCGTTCCTGCCTTCCCAGAAACGCCATCACATCCCCAACACCAAATAACAGAAAACAATGATTTTTCCTTTAGAAAAAGAGATTCCTCTGCTGAGACTCATCGAAAAAAACTTTGCCAAAATGTATCCTGCTTTTGGGGGTATATCTTCCTTCCCTAATCCTTCCCACCTTTCCCCATTCCATTCCATTCCTCCCCGCCTCTTCAAATCCACATTCCTTCTCCTGCCTCCCCCCCTATATATCATGAACATTAACAAAAACGACACGATAACCATGTCCTCCAGAAATTATTAATTAAGTGAGTGGGATCGTGTCACCGACCAGGTGAGAACGATTGCAAATAGAAAATTCAAAAGACAAAAAATGCGAAGGTACAAAATGAAACGCTCGGATGCCAACACCCGTGGGTGATTGTTGCTAATATACAATGCCAATTATTTTAAATCGAACTGGTCTACGATTTGTGGGATATCAATGCTTCGTCGATCGAAGACGGGTGCCAATGTCAAATAAATCAAAACGCCGAAACAATTACGCTGCCGAATATTCTAAGAGCGCGGTTCTCATTCGTCAAGCCTGAGAGCCCCACTGCAAAGATGGACTTTTCTTGACTCTTTATTTCTCCGAATAGTCAGCGGGAGTGACATTGGAGAATTGATATTGTTTCTGCTTCGTCGTCATTGTTGGAGAGCTGCCCACCAAGCCAATGTTCGAAAATTGTGCGAGTGCATCATGTGGAAAGGAGTATTCAGCAGATCCGCCATTTGACAATGTGTATAAAGGGCTGGCATTATTGTTGAACTGTGGAGAATCATGACCGTTGCCTAGAAGGAGACCTCCTTGGTTGAAACTACCAAAAGCAGGTGTTACTGGTTGGCTGGCATACGAAGGTTGAGGCATTGATAATTCGGCCGCGAAATGATCGTGGCTGGGTGTGTAGAGAGGGTCATCTGGAATGTCGTAATTCCAATGCTGCTCTGTATTGTTGTGCTCAATATTATTTGGCCATCCGGATGTGTTTGTTTGTTGGAGTCCTAATGAGGCTTGTGGTGTCTCTGGAGGCGTTTGGTCAGTAGTCTGATTAGGGTCTATCAAAGTGGGAAGACCATCATGGTTGCTAGACAAATCGAACATGAAATTCAAATCATCTTCGTGAGATGATGAATTTTCCCTTTTCAGTGTCATCTGTCTCTCTCTAGGCGACATTGGAGTTGGTGGTGCCAAGCTACTCGTGAGAGATGAACCGGCTGTTAAGCTAGGTTGGTTGATCATGTGGTAATTTTGCTCCATGAAGGAACCAGCATTTTCGAATCCGTGTATGTTAATAGGTGACCTCTGCGCAGACTCTATTCCAGGCTTTTGAATACGACCAGTAAGAACATTCCCCCCCGCCGAGACAATCCTACGCATGGGTGAAGGTAGAGGACTGGCAACTTGGCGACGGAATCCATCTACATTTGATACAGTCCGTGGTCCCATTGGTGGCCTACTTCTCATTGTATCGGTTCCCAAGGCGGCTGGTTTGACCTGGACCTTCTTCCGCCTGGCGACTATATCTGTTGGAGGACGTGGAGACTTGAATGACCTCGAGGAGGGTGGGGGAGATGAAAATTGAAGTGTTGTTTCGTCGCTGGTGTCGTCTAGAGATGGGATTTTTGCTGGTCTGTATGTAACAACACCCGTGAAAGGTTGAGATGAAGCGGAAGCTGTAGAGAGCGACCTTGTAGTGCTTTCATCAGAGAATGTATTAAATGCTGTTGGTGTATGACCAGATTCGCCAGTACCAAATGACTCTAATTGCTCTGGTTCATCGAAGATATTTTGATTGAATGCAGGCTGGAAATTGAAGGAATCGTCATAATTAAAGGCATTGGCAGTTGGGAACTGAGCACGATCAAGATCAGAAGTCTCTCCCATACCTAGCATATTTGCAAGCTGAAGAGGATCGTTGTGATGTACATTAAAGTTGCCTGAGAACTCTCCATTTTGATTACCGGCTTGAGCAGAAGCCATGGTACGCTGGAGAGACTCGAGACTCGCGGTGGTGGGATTTTGATATTGGGGATTATAAGGTGCCGTGGCTGGCGGAGGACCGGATGTAGGAAATGACATAGAAGATTGTTGTGGCACCATTGGATAATCGATGTTGTAATTGCTCTGAGGAAATTCCGGAGATGAAGGCGCGGAGACTGAGTATCCCAATGCTTCCCGCGCTTGACCAGCCTCATATGCTTCCGTTTTCTTCTCTTGCTTGCGTTTGGCTCGACGATTCTGGAACCAGTTCTACTACATATCAGTACCAAGACTTAAAAGCTGATTTGAATTCCTATCCTTACATTAATTCTTGACAACTCGACACCCATAGTATCAGCATAACCACGCTTAGTTTGAGTGGTTGGCTTTGGGTTCTTGTTGAATTCAAACTCCAAGATGTCAACTTCATCCTTTCCTAGACGAGGCTTCGTCTCGTTGGTTTTTTGTCCAGTAGCCATATTCATCATGTTGGGTTGATGCTGCGGTAACGAATATCCGTATTGATGGTCGTTGTAAACCCCGCCTGATGTCATTTGAGAAATTAATTGGTCATGGTTAGGATGATGCGAAAAGTGCTGAAAGGTTGGTTGAACGTAGTCCATTTTTAAGTTGGGTGTTGGTTCAAAAGCTAAACCCCCACAGCGTAGTTTTGTGGAAAATAGAAGAGGAATCACAAATTGAATCGAAAGGCAAATGCGAAAATGATATCGGAATCAAATAATGTTGACGATAAACCGAAACTCATGTATATATTACCCGTACGATTTGGATATGTCGTTCAACGATCTCTTGAGTAAGTATATATGTATATGTATGATGCGGTGGGTGGGATAAGAAACGACTGTAAGCCACTTCTACAGACAAATGAATGGAATCTGAATACGAAGTGATTCAAACAGCGATAAAATTAGTATATATTGGAAGATGGAAATTGTCGAAAATAATTGAAGGAGTATCGCAACCGCTCGTTTCGATATCGGTTTCAGTGATTGAATGATGAGGGCGCGTATATATTATAGGTGTGTGGTAGAATGGATCGTAAGTTTACTACTTGCGGGCAGGCGAGGATTCCGGAATTTCGATATCGTGAATCAAGAAAGTTGATGCA
This sequence comes from Botryotinia convoluta, assembly GCA_004786275.1. Classification (NCBI taxonomy): domain Eukaryota; kingdom Fungi; phylum Ascomycota; class Leotiomycetes; order Helotiales; family Sclerotiniaceae; genus Botryotinia; species Botryotinia convoluta. The sequence continues at coordinate 8,625 of PQXN01000394.1, forward strand.
AGGAACGAAAGTGGTCAGTCGTCTGTAATTATGGTTATGGTCAGTCAACTGGAACGAAGGAGAAAGAAAAATGTTGTTCGAAATGAAAAAAGATTGGAGAAGTTGGTGTGTGAAGGGGGAAGAACTAACGGGGTGGTTAATTGTGACTAAGGCGACTTTAGCAGTTGGCTGCAGATCGGATCTGTGGCTGTATTTGACTGGTACCTGGGCGTTCATGCCAAAAATTAATCGAACCTCTTTCTTTTTTTCCTCTAACGCAGCGGATAAGATGATATTATACAAGTGCGGAAAAGACAATGAATATATATATCACAATGCAGACAAGCAAGTGGAGTTTAATGGACGAGTGATTGTAAGTGTAAGAGTGAGGGGCGGGAAGGGTGGAAGAAGGAGCAGCGCGCAATTCAAGGGAAGAAAGAGAGGTGTGGTAGTCGTTGATCTGAAGTAGGTGGTAGTAAAAGTAAGATATGGATTGAAGGGTGGGTATGGATATGGATGTGTAGGTAGGTAGGTGCTTTAGGTTGCTAGTGTACTACTACTATAGCTTAGATGTATGGATTGTAAATAAATTGTGGATTTCCTGGTGTGGTGTGAGTGGGTATGGGATGTGTTGCTCACCACTTCGAGCTCACTGGGTACTGCTCGTCTTTTTTGGTGGTTGTTCGGTGGTGTATCTGTATGTACATACGGGGGGGGGGTTTGTCTTGATGAGCGATCTATAATCTTGTTGGTACAGGAAGCTTACAAGCCTACAAGCCTACAAAAAGCCTGTGCTTTTTTTCTAAGAAAAACAACAGGGGCACAATTGTAATCCCTCGCTGTTTTTGCAACACTTTGTTAACCTTGACCTGGAACTCCTTGACTTGACCTACATGACCACAATCACTGGTGTGGCTTGGTAAGGGTTTACTCCCCGGGACATTCTCTCCTACCTTCTTTTTTTCTCTCTTGCGATATCTACTCTGTATCAATCCTTGGTTGGAATTCCTTGGGGGCCTGAGATTCAGCGCGTGGTATGGACCCCTTCATCGCCTCGGTTAATGATTTGCCTATGTAGGATAAGGGCAATCTCCATATGGAATATTTGGTTTCTATTTTACTTTACTCTACTTTACTTTACATCTTGACTTCCTTGCTAAATTCTACTATTTGACCCTCACTTTACCCTGAATCAACTCCATTCATATTGATTCATTCCTTGGATCATGAGAACGATTCCGAATAAATGATCATTGTCATGATGGTGGGCTCACTTTGAAGTTTCGTATTTACTTCACATATCAAACCTTCTACCTCCGTCATTTCTATAGGTATGAGATTGATTGTTTGACAGTAAAAACAAATCTATTCCATACTTTCCAAAGTTCCCATAGCTTATCCATGTCATTCGGATACCCCCAACTGCACCGTGCGTGGAAAACAACATCAGATATGATCCATAGAGAGACCGAGAGCGAAAGAGAGCACTGTATTCGAGGCGAAACAAACACCTTTAATGATATCAACTGGGCTCTGATACAAAGTGGGTTGATTTCCAAGTAAACGAGTGTACTGTATTCCGGAAAGAATCAAAATTTAGGCTTCGGCAGTGGACTTTTACAAGTAACGTCGATTTCCAACTCGGAAGTGATTGGGTTTATCAATCATAAAATTAACCCTACCCTACTATCCATTTATAGGGGTCTCCCGTACCATTTTCAAGTTCGTATGATATCGTCGTAAGCATTTGTTACTTGAATATTATTATTTTGATTTTTGACCAGAACTTGTTGTTCCTTTTGTTCTGCGATCTCTTCCTTAGTGGCTAAGTCCACTCGCTTCTTTTGCTTCGCACCTGCAGAAAGCCGGGCGGATCACACCAACTCAGGTACGAGCAAGGTTCCTAGCTCTAGAAGCACTTAAGCACCTACCTTACTAGTCCTTTATGATCCTCAACTAGGCCATAGTAAGTAATCATTCGCACAGCAAGCAAAGCTTACCCACCCTCTTTTAGTATCCATGTTCTGGGTAACAGTGCAGCGCAATCAAGATACGTTCTAATTTCTCAGGATACAGCTCTTCGCACCTAGAAGAAGCAATTCAGATGACCCTTTTCGCCCAATCTCGGCCAAATGGGGGTTTAAAAAAAAACAGATCATACCTTTCGCCACTCCCAAAATTGTCAGTCAATTTCCTACTTGAGCTTTTAACCTGGTCCAACAGGCTCGAAATAGCTTGACACAGCATCTCGGAGAGTAGGCCGAGTTCCTAGAGCCGAATTCAAGTACTAAGGAAAATAAGGATGTGTGAAGCCTTGAGAGGTACCCTTGATGATTGGCGGTCATTATCAGATGAGGGTTTCCTAGAAGTACTAAAAGTCCAACTCAATTTTATTTCCCCATTTCTTCCCCACGTACAGTTACGACAATGACTAGAAGATCAATTCTTCTCTCTGGTAAAGAGATGAGATGAGATGGAAATCTGATCGTGATAAATTGGCGAATATGATATCATGCCGTCAAAGTATTGTGCTGATCACCCGTCAGCTATCGTATTCGTTCATCCAATCTTTCTATCCAAGATCCCCAGAAATTGGTGCCAGCTTACCACTGCAAAAGGTGCTTCCGTAGCTAAAAGCCGGTTCCTGAGCCTAACACATAGAAATAAAAGCAGCATGAAACTTGCTGTTTTGCACTGCCATCACGGAGCAGTCATAATTACCCTTGAAGATAGCATAAAAAGTTACAAGGTTGCACAACGAGAGCTATTTTCGGTCTCCACTATGCTTGGTTGTGCATATGCAAGCCAACAGACAAAAAAGGTCTACCACACTGCTGAAATGTGCAGGCTGGCAGGATAACTTAGAGAATTTGTGCTGTCTGAGCGTAGCATTCTGAGAATGTTCCTCTTTAAATTCTACCTTATTTTCACCTGAGAGAAAAAAAGGTTTGTTAACGGATCATAGTTCAAATTCTGGCTGAAATATGTTGTTGAAAGGCGATTTGTCAGGACAACTAGTATGTGCAGTAGTCTACCTGTAAGCTTTTTAACAACTGAACATGAAAGCCGTTTTATCAATTCCAATTCGTACGGGGAAGAGCGATACTCAGCGAACCACCACATTCAACCCAACCCCCCTCCTTCGCGGGACAGAAGCACGAACAATCAAAATATTTTTCTATAACCCGAGCCCGTAGAAGATGACAAAAAACACGAAGACATTTTCCTTTGCATCTCCGTGATAAGACACAACCAATGGGACGTGTTCCCAGAATACTCTCCCTAATCACGCAAATCGCGAACTTAACTTGGATACTTCTACCCTTAATAAGATGTGCAATTAAGAAATCTTACGCTTCCGCTTCGCCGCATTTTCAACGGGAATTATTCTGAACATCCTCGAATGCCACGAGCGTCCAGCGCCAGCGCCAGAGTCAGGGTGGTAGGGTGCCCACAGGAGCTCTAGAAAGGTCCTGTATCTCTTCCTTTAAGGGGGCTACAGACTACAGTGGTTCCAGCCTCTTTGATTTCCAGGTGATCGTCATGTGGCTTTCTATGTGGGAGAAGCCGAAATTAGGATATATGTCTACACTTACTTCATCATTTTCTTGATTAAAAAAACAATGCAAGATATGTAAAAGAATTAAAATACACTAACGTGGTTTATCATCGAGTGGGCCACTTCAATATACATCAAAATTAGTCTTTTCCTAATATTTATATTTTAATAATTAATCAATATTCTTTAAAAAAAGAAAAAAGATTTATTAATAAGAAAAAAGATATTATTTAAAAATTTAATTTTTATATTCCAAAAAAAATCAAAATTGTCACGATTTTCATTACAAAAAAAACTATTTTAATAATAACTCTTATATTGATTCGAATTTTAATAAACAATTAGATTTTTGTAATACTTATATAGTTAAATTTTATAATTTCAATTTCTATAAAATTATATCAATAAATAAAGAAAGTGCACGGTTATGCACAGACGAATTTTGTATGTATTTGAAGTGGCCCACTTGGTGATATGGCCCACTCGATGATAAACCACGTTATAGTATAAATAACATAATACGTCAGAACAATACATGCGTCTTTGAACATTCGATTAGAGGTATCGACACCTCGCACTTTTCCCAAGAATTTGCAATTCAGCTGAACCCCAAAAGTCGCGTAGAAAAGCCAGATTTGAAAATGGGGTAGCAAAGTTAATTGTCATGATCATAACGTGGAGATGTACCTTTGACCTTTGTTACCAACTGATTTCCTTAGCATTGATACTGTACGCTGTCTTTCTGTGATGGGCGCTTCTAGTCTTTCTTTCTTAGTATCACTTTCCTTTTGCTTTTTCTACGTTGCGACCGACATTTAGACGATAGAATCGGCGTATTAGTATGCCATCAACCTTCGGACAATTTCAAGTAAGCATAACGCTTTCCCTTCGCATTGCAGTGCAGGGGCGGGTACGGAACAGTACTTGTCTTTCAAAATAACAGTTGGTTGGTGTCTGAGTCTGACTTGGGATATCAACGTTGCTGCCGCACGTAAGCTTGTTCTTTAATCCCCTTTCTTGCTCATTACTCGCTGGCTCTTTTCATCACGGTTCACACACAATCATTTTTTCGACTGTCGGACTGGTTCGGAGTTAGCCTCGTGCTAGCGCGCGCGATGGACTTTTTATGCAAGCAGGTGCGAAGATGAAAATAATGTACAAGGGGTATTCATACGGTCGTGTCCCTAAATAAGGAATAGTGAAATCCCCAAGAGGGGGAAGCGAGTTTGCGAGGAGTTGTAACTTGTGACATCCGTTACTCTAACGAGTTTAATTGGTGTATGTACGAGTGGGGTGTATAGAAGTAGAACTTCGGTCCGCTGTCTAATCCGTAGTTGCCGTGATCTCTAAGTTTGGTATTCCATATGTACTACTTCGCAAAAAGATTTCATTTGCTTTATCTGGAGTTGAGTATTGCCGCTGGGCAAGAATACTTTGAAAGGTTTCTTTTCGAGGGTTATATTCTTAAATGTCTCTAATGATGCTTGATCCTTGATTCCCGCATATCCCTCGTCGAAAATCAATCTTGATGTATTCGATTTATCAGTCAACCCTGCAAGACAAAGATTGCAATGGAGAATCATCGTGGCAACGGGGATTATGGATTGCGAAACCAAAAGGAACTTTTTGGTATTGCTGTAGATTTTTATATGAGCGGCCTCTTGAACACGGCTCATAATGGGGCGATGGAGAGCTGTCTATGGGTTCGTAGGTTCATTCTATGATTCGAATATGGGAGGATATGTTTTTAGGGTGCCTGATTGGGCAAAAAGAAATGCAAACCCAGGAATGAATCAACAGCATGTTCGCCGACCAAACCTCGTGGTTCAGGGGTTTCTTGAACTGGGGAAAGGAAGAAAGGATAATTCCGTTCTTCCGTAGCCTTTTAAGACATATTTTAATCCAAGGGACCAAGGGACCAAAAACGACCAACGCAGACAAGCATAACTTGTTTCAAAATTATGCTAAACGCTTTAACCCTTAAGTATCTTTCGTGTGCTCTAGACCTAGACTCTTGTAAGTAGGTTACAAAACTCTTTTTTGCAATATCATTTACACCGATGGCGACAGCGATGGCAACTCAATATTTCTCTCATGGTCTGTGATGGAATTAAAGTATTTTGAAAATTTCATCATTACCCTGTTGCGCGTCTGATCATCTGTAATCTCCCCAAAGTTAAGCGTGGAGGCCAAAGCGATGTAATAAGAATGGTGGTGGGGTCTATTTAATGATTAATCCCATTTACTTACCTCATTCTCCATAAATTGTACGAGATGCAAAACACAAGCCGAGGAAGTCATATAAAATTATAAAGCTGGGCACAGAAAAAGCCTCGAAAGCCTTCACACAAAGGAGTCTGAGCGGCCACGTGGAAGGTCGGGGGCCATTATTGCCAGTGGAAAATGCAGGGAGAAAGGGGGGAAGGAGTTGGGGGACATGCAGGTACAAGAGTCGTTCGTGCCCAAAGTAACAGGTAGGTAGGTTATCATACGGTAATGCTACCTGCGCCTTTCCATATCGCCATTATAAGTATATGCGAACATATCATCTGTACCTATGTATCTGCAAAGGTATGGTGGTATACAACCTATCAGAAGATCTTGATGACTATCATCGCGCGTAACTTTTGTTTATCACCGAAATTTCGGGATTTGGTATTAGTCGAAGGAAATGGGTAGGATCCGATGGATGGAAAATTATTGCTAGAGCTGATTGGAGGCCGAGTCGTGAATATCAACACGAGCGGCACGGCCATACCAAGTTTGTCCTTGGTTTCTTGGTGAGTTGTTGTGAGATTGATTACTGTATTTAAACATGCTTCGTTCATGGCTGTCATTTAAAGTTCTGATTTGTTTAATGTTGACTGATACGGTCGGTCGGCCTCATTATTTTACCTTCAGTATCTGCAGGTCGCTTATTATGTTCGTACCTGCATTATGTTGTGTTCACAAGATTTTGATCTCCATTCCCCAATTCTGAGAAAGGAAAATGGAATAACATCTACCGAAAATACCGGACATACAGACCCATGAAGTTTTCATGGGTCTTTCATGCACATCAATCAGTTTTCGCGATGAATTATGATGATTACTAGAACACGATCTGGAAGATCATGATTAACACAAGATCAACAGGGCCACTACGGTGAGCGCCCGGGATTGGGATTTACCTTCTAGGTTTTGATGGGCATGCTCGAGGGATGTTGCAACTTATCAGGCAAGCTATTCATGTTGATCTTTACCTCGAACTGCTTACCTGCATGATATCACTGTATTATTTACTGTTACGATACTTTCGTTGTATGCTGAAGATACCAGCGAAAGGAAGAAGAGGAGCCACAGCCAAGTCATGGAACCAGCAATCTCATCCTGCCGGCAACTCTGACCTACATTAGCGACGTCGCACAAAGTCCAAGAAATCCAGACACCCTAGTTTTCCTTCTGCCTTCCAAAGAGCGGTCCGTATCCTATGCATGTTCTGCTTCCTTCTCATCGTTCTCATTCTGATATCATCCTCTTTCTATTCTGCTGCCTACGATATAATTCATACTTTTCAAGGTTGCGTTTCCAAATATACATTATCACTTCGTTAGGTGAATAAACGATTCGTTCCTTTCTGCATAAAGTTGATGCAAGGTATACTAGATTCAAAAAATGACAGGTCAGAAATCCCATTAGATCCAGGTGGATAGAGCCTCAGAAACTTCCAGGTACACGCTTAGTCCACAAGCCACAGGCAGTTAATGATTCACATCTAGGGATTGCTTAAGGCGGCCTTCTTGACCGATGATCGTGATTCAGACCATATTTCGAAATTAAACAAGAATGCATTTGAGGCTTGAAGATTGCTTACTATCCTTGTTATCCCGAATAATGGAGATGAAAATAGTCTCACATGACGAGCCCATTGCTTGAACGCTGTGAAAATCCTTCGGGCTGATACATATTCCAATCAGTCACACCTTGTTTGTTCCTTCCCCAGACAAATTATAATTCTTCAGCACTTACCGATAGTTGTGATGGATGATCCCTATCACAATAAAGTGAGATCTTCAAATGATTGTCATCTGCGCGCCCAATATCAAAAACACGAAGCGGTATTCATATTCATGTTCCCCATCTGGAGAAGTATTCTCACTATCGGGATTCAAGTTGGATTCTGATTCTGAATTTCATAATTGTTAGAGGTCATTGATCTTGGCTAGAAAAAACGGAGGCCCTTCCGTTACCATTTTGATCCCTCTTCCGACTGAACAAATGGATACGGTAACCTGCATATTCCGTGCACCAGATACCTTCTCCAATTCAGTAATACAGCAGTACGAACCCGCGACCCGGTTCCGTAGCCCTGGAAATCTTCGCACCTGCTTCGATGTTATTGTCGCATAACGGCCTACCCTTTCCATTCCATTTTCCCACTTTTATTCGCAACTTCATTTCCTTTTGGCATAAGTGTATGTTGGACGGAAAAGTGTTGTGGAACAACGCTACCCGTTCGCCCTTGATAATTCCTCAAGAACTTTCCCTTCTTTGCATGGCGATACGAGTCCAAGTGGTACACATGTATAAATTGATGCCGATGGAATGGTAAATGGATACATGAGGCGTTTTCCAGTGACCATTATTTTGGTGTTGAGGGATCATCTCTATGGACATCCGGTCGTAATTTTCCTCTTACCGTGGATGGGTACCGGTGTCTCATTATTGTTTCCGTGTCGCATGTTGTCGAAATATAACGAACGGTGTATCATTATATGCGGAGCTTACCGTGGCTTGCCTGGAATTCACAAAAGCCTATCATCCCATCTATTTTCCAGGTCATGGATATCATGTTCGGTCAGCAGCACATATTTGGTCGGAGATGAAATCTCAAGGGCACCTTAGGAGAGGTATATTTCCTTACTATTGAATTCTTCTCGTAGACACCGATTCAATATCCCATGCGTGTCATTGAAATGCCAAGTTGTAAGCCCCTGGATCATTCGCGTACGCGCAACTTGCGAGTGTAGGGATGGGCAGAAACCTTACGTTTGGAGGGCAAGGGAGGATTGATTTATCGGGATCAGTTGCAAGAATGGAAAATTTGGAGATATTTCAATAGTCGGGCTCAGCAAAAGATAGAGATTAGTGGTGAGCTGTGTTATTATTGTCTGTATTTTGCCAACGAATGATTGTATCAATACTCAAGTCATATTGCTGGCAATCATCATTCGTCATGAACAAAACACCTATTAAATATCACCATATATTTTCATCTCTACAGCCACCTAAACTTTCTCCAGTCTATACTCTTTCCCACTATTCCATGAGCATCAATATCGTAATCCACCGAAACACTGAACGATAACCTAACATCCTTTCTTAATGTACTATACTCAAGCTCTCATCGATACAACCATACCTCCTCGTATATCTTTCTGTGAATCCGTAATGACTGAAATGTTCACTCTTAGTAGTAACCTACACATGAGTTATATCAGCACTCGAACTCTAGAGTCAGGATAGGGATATATGTGATGCTCAGTCTCAACATCACAGTACTAGAAAAACTCCAGATCCCACGCTAAAATATTCGTATGAATGGCGTGTGAAGTATCCTGCATGACAATAGATCTTTATACCTAATATTTTTCTTCTTCGCTGCAATAATGTATCATTTACCCTCGTAGCTGCTGACATTCGAATACATCTTCCCGGGAATCGCAGGACGAGATATGTAAATATCAGAATGATAGCTACTAATGTTCCAGCATCCTCTCCGGAACAAATCTAAACTTCATTTACTATAGAAAGAGAGAGTGATTATGACTTTGGGGCATTGAAGAGATGATGTGGATTGTACGTAGGTGATTGATCTCAGAACCATTGATTTATATCCCTATTTTTTTTCTCGATCTAACATGGGCGCGGATGAATCGGATTAGTTTACTTATCATTGAGTTCCATGTAGTGTTGGCCATGTAGATTGTATTGAATAGGAGGAATAAATACATGGAACAAGTGTTCTCAATTTTAGAAAGTGATAGATCTGATGATTGTTCAATGTCGTGCAATGAATGTATACAATGAACGTCCAATGTCCGCAATTGACCCAGTACATGAAAGCTCGATATCAGAACCAAAAGTCCTCTATCTTACTTCAGTAATGTTATAGACACAGTCTACTCCTCTCAATCCTCTCTCCTTCCTCTCTAATACCCCTCTCTCCTACTCCAACCACTCCCCTCGACTAAATTCGGCTTCCGATATCCACTCCAAATAGTTGCATTAGGAACCAATTCAAACCCACCAATATTTACTCCTTCACTATCCAAAGACCAGAGAGTTAATGCTACCGTGTTTGTGCCCTGGTGATTGAGGATTCCTTCAGGAATCGGGAAGCGTGTTTGCGGGCCTAGGTTATTTACTATAGGTGGGGGCTAGAATGATGACATGAAGGGCGGGGGGAAAGAGACGTGGAAGCGAAAAGTGGGAGGAGAAGATAAATATGAAAGGAAACAGGGAAATATCAGTAAGATGCATACCATATTTTCCAAATTGCCACCCATTAACGAAAAGTTGAGCTCTATAATTACCAGCCGTCCCCGTCCCATTGAAAACGAATCCAAGCGGCACATCCCACCCTTCAGGAATACTCAATTCAAACCTCGTAGTAAAGAACCCCACTCCAGCGCTGTCGATTCCGTCGCTGACTGGATTCCTTACTTCCCACGCTTCACTTGGCGGATTTGGTAGCTGGTATCCTTGTCTCTCTGCGAACATCGCTCCTTCGTTTCGAGGCCCTCGTGTTTTATCGATGAACTGTTCTCCACCTAGATTTCCAGTCATTTTCCAGATAACGTCGGTTTGAGGATGTGAAGAGAGAGAGTAATCGAGGAATCCACGTGGAAATTTAATAGCGTCAGTTCCCGGGGCTTCCTCATCTTGACCCATGTGATCTATTAATACTGTGAAGACATAAGGACTTCCAGACTTCAGGGAAGGAAGTAAGAATGTTTGAGCGTATGTCTGGTTCCCACCACTGCCAACCCAAGAGCCTAGAAATGTAGAATTGAGCCAGACGGAATGAGCGAACCCGGCGCCACCCGTCGTGTTGATAAAAAAATGTGATTTCATTGCCGGTGGAGAGAAAATGACCGCGATAGATGAGGGAACCGGTGTGATAACCGTAGTCGCTGGCGTACATTGAGGTGGGGGTTGTGAGATTCAGGGTGTTGTTTGTGGTTATGCGGTCTAATGGTGTCCAGAAAGAATCATTGTAGTGAGGTTGAAGTTCGGGGAAGGAATCGATGTAGTGCCATTGTTCCATTGTGAAATTGGGAAGATTAATGGATGGAGGCGAATATGATATGTGAGCTTGAAGATTCCCGTTCCTTGGCTTTTCGCTATGGAGTAGCTTGCCATTGAGGAGAAGTGAAGTTACTTCAGTAGGTGTGGAAATGACTTCAAAGTTAGTCGTGATGTTGATGTCCCCCGTAAGTTTAAGTTGTTTGCCTTCAATACTAGCTGTTCGTAAGAGGTAGCCACCATTGACGATAATTGATTATTTCGATGGAGATGTATGGTTACCGACTGGTGCTGGTGCTTCCAGTTCCAAAGACCAATAATTATATGCTTCATTTCGCCATAATAAATAAACCCTTAACTTTCCGATTCGGACAACTCGTCTCTCTTGATTTACAGTCCATTGAAGTACCCAAGCTCCACCAAGCCTTCGAATATCAACCCCATGTCCTTCTATAACGTCAGGCGCACCAAGAGAGATTGGAAAAGCAGCTTCGCTATTATCTCTATCTCCACCATAAAGAATCAAAACTCGTCCATCATTGTGATTCTTGGACCATGAGAAAGCCTCGGCTGACGAATAGATCATGTTGATTCCCCCTATATCGTAATCTGTAACGTGTTTTTTGGAATCTCGACCATTTATGACCAATGAACCACCAAGCTGAGGTATTGTAATGTTGCCATGAGATGTAGTAACTGTAAACTTATACAATTTCCTTGCGAGAGACGCGAAATCTGCATGCCGGACCACGTAAAAATTGGTTCTAGTGCCATTTGTGCCTTTATTGATAGCGCCAAACAATGGGGTTACAGCAATTTCAGCTGGAACTCCGAAAGTACCATTTTCACCATGTCCAGCCGTAGCTGTCAAGTAAGCAGCAGATGCTTTTAGGAAGTTTGCTTCTAGTTTCATTTCGCTGTACTTTTCGCGCCAGACCTGACGATCTTCGGTAATTGATGCTCCATAATCATAAGATGTGTATCCTCCATGATACCCAAGATTTCCCCAGTTGGTACCACCATATATCTTTCAAAATCTGGTTAATCAAAGCAGAGGGCTCAATAAGAAGCTACGGGTCTTACCATGTAGACATTGAATATTGCAACTCCAAAGCTGTAAGTATTCTTGAATTGAACCTTGATCGCATCATTGTTGGTGAGAATCGCGCATCGATCTTCTCCAACACCACCCCTAAACCATACATTAGCAGTCAATACGTCGAATTGTCCTGCAGAACCTACCATCCATCCCCGCCTCCACCCTGGAATTCACCGATTGTAAAGGGTGTCGATGGACTATAGTTCGCATGGCTGATGTCCCAAGTCTTCGGAAATCTGTAAGTTGGCCAAATATATGGATCGCCACAATCATAACGCATAGGATAAGCATCAATTCCATAAAGATCTATCTCTCCGAGCCCACTTCCTGGAGCAGAATTCCCAATATTCAAATTATCATTCACAACAAAAGGAACCACAACACCCGCATCCAGGAGCTGTTGCTCCACAAATGCCATATAATCTTTATTCATTTGACTCGGAAAGTTAGTAACACCAGGCCATGACGCGTATTCATTCTCAGGTTGGACCATGATAACCGGGCCGCCATTTGTGATTTGTGCTTTAGCTATAATTTTGCCAATAGTAGAAGCATAGTTTTGAGTGGAATCAAGATAATCCTGATCAGTGGATCTTATGACTCCTTTGATTCTCAGTACCCAGCCTGGTATTCCCCCGGCTGCTGTTTCTGCATTGATGTATGGACCAGGACGAGCAATCAAGTAAATTCGGCTTGCGTGGCAGCATCGAAAAACTCATCAAGGCCGAATATCCCATCTGTTATTACTTGCCCAGGGTTGCCTTCAAGTAACCCCCAGTATGTATAGAAAGATACACCAGTGAAGCTCATGGCTTTGATTTTTTGAAAGACATCGAGCCATAATCCTGGAGATGGAATACGGAATGGATGGACTTCACCGGAATATATCATAATACGTTCACCACGAACGAGAATTGAATGCTCATCCCAAGACACCTATGAGCATATTACGGATTAAAATTCTTACTTTGGAATTTGCAGTGTAAACTACTGACCAAATCTTGTAGAACTTCTCTTTTGTTCACCTTGATACGGGCATTCTGAATGCTTCCTATTTTTAAAGCAAATATCCCTTGTATCCACCACACAGAAATAAGAAATGAATTGAAGTATATCAACATAATGAAATATTGGTGGTGTTTACTTCAAATAACCACGTAACAAATATACAAGCAACGAAACGTTCCCACAAAGTAGCACCAATATATCCTTATACTTATCTTTTTGAGTCCACATTACTTGTTCATTGAAGACGTGATTCCGCAGAATTCCCCAATACACGATGGTTGAATTCTTTCCAACTATGGAGGCAGAGTGTAGAGTGGGACGGACGTATAGCCTGAATGCATACTCCGCACCGGCAATGGCATTCACGTATGATCTGCAGACTTTATGAAGTATAACGATGGAAATATCCTTGCGCTCCAATAATAAAGACAGGGATACCTTCAATCAATTCTAGTGGTTTGGATATGGTGATAGTTGTAAATATTTTCGAAGTGTGGTGTTGCAAAATCTAATTATGAAGTTGCGAAAGAGGGAGTACAACCACACATTGTTTACCCGAACATATGCCGGAAAGAACAGGCAGAAATTTATATGCACCAATGAACTGATTTCTTGTGTGGCTTAGCCTACCTAGTTCCACTAGAACTCTACTCCACTACAAAGGAAACATTGACACAAAAAATTGAATCAATGGAGCACAAATTATGAAATAATATAACCTATTCCATAATTGGTCTCAATAACAAAACAAATAGCTTGGTGTTGTGGTTTAGTGGTATAATTCTTGCTTAGGGATATATCAGTCTTCATCGATTGGTTCTCCATGTAAGAGGTCCCCGGTTCAATCCCGGGCAACGCCCAATTCATTATATTTGTTTTGCCTTTTCCTTTTATCATTTTGTTCTTCTATAAAAGGGGAGAGAGACACAGTAGTTCGTACGTAGATAGGCAGTGGATACTGAAAGAAGAGACACTCAACAACCGACTACTAACACAGGACCAATAGTAGCTAGCATGTTTTGAATGGATATATTCCAAAACTTGGCCAAGTTTACTCAAGAAGTCGCACATGTCAAGGACTTTTTTTGCTTTTTTCATACAGCAGCAGTAATTTTAAAAGTAAGACAGACCTCCCGTTAAGTGACATAAACCCTCATAAACCCCTATAAAAAATCGACAAAAGCAAAGTAACCCGCCATCATTCTCTGAATTGACTCATTAAATTCCAAGGGCATCAAACACACCCGGGTAGATCTTGAAATCTCCTACCCACTTATAATTCGAAAAAGTACCCAAAGCATCAGGAGCAGCAACCTCGATTGACTCCGTTGTCACAACCGCACCAGCCAGGGTACTAATATCAATCTCAGTGCCGCCTTTTTGAGCCTTCCACTCTAGATTAGCAGTCAAATAATTAATAATAGTATCTTCATTGAGATCTGGCAGTACACCTTCATCATGTTTTTTGATAAGAGCGTCGGTGAGATGCACATTGCTTGAAGCAATAACATCATTGGGTGCCATGCTTTGTGTACCAAGTGTAGCATGCATACCAACGTATGCGGGATCCTTCGCCCACTCATCAGGTTTGGCAGAGCTCTTGCCGAGGAATACTCCGACACTGTATGTACCGTTGAGAGCTGTCCACGGTAAATCGATCTTCACTAGGTAGTCGCGTGGAAGTGAGGTTGTGGTGGCTGCTTGTCGTTTCTTGAAGCTGGTTGGGGGACTGGCATAAAGTGCAGCAATGTTTTGTTGGAGAGTAGTGTTGTCGGGATGATTGATTATCTCAGGGTAAGAATAGCCAAGCCTTTCGACGTTGCGCACATCGGCGGAGGAGAAGAAGTTGCCACTCGTATCTCGATGGAATGGAGTCAAAGCTTTGTTGTATTAGTATGCGAATCCTGTGATGCAATTATCCAGGGGACTTACGAGAGTTTTGATCTTGAGTAGAACCCACTTGAATGGTGAATGTGCCTGCTGTCTGCTGTGTTGGTTCGACATATGTATCGGGATATACAGCTTGCCAAAGGGCAATTAATCTGTCGATATTTGCATGGTGAAACCAGAAGATTGGATCGAATGCAGCGACTGGAACAATGGTCCTGTGTGATTTATTTCGGTTAGTATTACTACCGAAAATTGTTGCGCCCACAGTTCTCTATATAGAGAAGAAAAATCATAAGATGGTTAAAAGAATGAGATGTTCTGAGGAACAAACTAACATGTGACCATAATAGATAAAGCCTCCGGTCAACATATGAACAGTATCGTGAATCGATTCTATCGACTAATTAGTAACCAATTCCATATGAAATTCCACCATACACTGAACTTACCAATGTTGCCGAGGCCAGAGCTACCGGATCCCTTGTTGCTGAATCGGTTATATGGCTGCAGTGAATTATCAGCATTGATTAACTAGAGGCGAATGGCCTCATGGTTTCAAAAAGTAGATTTCGGGCGAACTTACTTGCCAATTTGCAAAGAGAGTCATGATTTGTGTTCTGAAATTTGGTAAGTTGGCTTCGAATTGCTCTTCCGCGAGGTTATTTTGACTTGTGGCGTTAGCATTGTTTGATGTTGGCCACCGAAGTGTGTTGTTCCATATGTTGAATGGAGCAGAATTCTATTTGAATCAATAAAGTACCATTATATGAGCGAGTTATTACTTACTTGAAGATCGCTTGGTATCAAGGGATGAAAGCTATAGGAGTACAATGGATTAGGCACTGTTGCCGTACTACCATTGGGATACGTAACAGAAGCGGTTGGGTTGCTCAAGACATTGGGGAGGATGGGTCCATTATTTGCAGGGTTGGCAGCCCAGTCCCAATATGGCACTCTGAGAGCCAAAGATGCCTGATGATACGCTTCTGAGTTACTACCGTTGAATTGTTGCGCAATTTTGACACCCCAGGCATGTACTTGTTGCTCGTGCAATGCAAGGTAGGGTCTATGCCAAGGACCAAAAAGATTGGATCCATGAGTACAATACCCACTGGTTCCAGCTCCTACAGCTTGAACTCCGTCCCAGGGCTTCAAGGGGTAACCGTGAATACCTGAAATTCATTAGTCTGAAGGTGATTCATTACTAGAGTAGTTTTATCATAGCGTACCTGCAATTTGGTAGGAGGACGACAATTCACTCTGATCGGTACCTTGATATGCTATCATAGCTAACAAAAATAAGTTCCATTGAGTAGAATCGGCGGCAAGTGATCGAATCTCAAGACGGGGCTGTAAACCACTATCTTGAACACCTGTGATAGCAAGTGTACCTGCTCGAGATTTCAAATACTCGGGCTTAGATAGCGGGGAAGCTATGACAGAGCTGAGTAGTAATGATAAGGCCCCGAGCCTTCTGATGAGACTTGGTGCCATGTTGAGCTTTAAAGAATGTGTATATTGTGGTACTAGAAATTATAGTCTCCAGCAATATGCTAGAGTCTAAAGAAGTGGCCTGGTAATGAAGATGAATGCAGAGAAGAGTTGACTAAGAAGATTATCATGAGCTCCAGATACTCTTATATATTATTAAAGTACGGATTAATAAGCGAATTATTGTTGAAGCAAAAACACGAAGTAATCGCCAATCATCTCCTGTTGTATACAAAAGATCCTCGCAATGCCTTTTCTGTGCCTCAATAAACACATCTCGCCATAGACTCAGCCTCGTATAGAGGTAAAACCTATGTGTAATAGCCTCGACAAAAGACGAGGATCAACTAATGCCATCAAGGAGAGCAGGCTTGAACGTAACATCAAGGCAATGAACGCATGGACAATGAACGCGTGGAGTGACTAGCATAATCTTGGCACAGCTGATGTCAGGGACGCTGTCAAAATGTGGTAGACGAGCCGTCTCCTCATTGGTATCTTCGCAATCTCATCCCATTTCTAGCATCTTTTGAGCTAAATATGTATAGGCATTCGATCTTATGCATACTCGAGCTGCAATTTGAAGGATTCTCCATGACCAAGAACAAGGAATTCTGGAACATATCCGAAATGGAACGTTTCTCAATGTAATAGAATGGCCCATTGAGTAAGATTGCCGAGGTTTAGGGAAAACAGAACCACCCCCGTATAAACGTTCTTTTGACAAATTGGCTGTCATGCATGCCATCTCTTGGTTTCTGTAGAAAAAGAAATTCAATCGGGTAAGACTACGCCCATATATTACCGGAACACAGGCCGAGAAGTCTGGGCATCAGGTATGTGAATCCTACATTAAACCTTTCGTATGAATGAAATACGATTTTCTCCTCTCCAGATGACCATTTCTCATGTCATACCGCCCCGATAATGCAACGAAAAGCAGGAAATGGTTGTCATGAATTATCTTTCCTATGCTCATTCTCGGATATTGTAAGACTAAATCAAGTACCCCACTTTCTGGCCACCCCTTTTTTGAGCCACCTCAAAAAAGCTTATTACTAAAAGAACCCTCTCTTATTTATTGTTCAATAACTTTATAATATTTGAATTAATTGATTTAAAATTTTAATATATTATTATTTATATTATATATTATATC
>PQXN01000395.1:0-25915 GCA_004786275.1 Botryotinia convoluta
GGGGGGGTAATTAGGGGTTAAACATCACATTTTGCGCTTCGTTGTTATTTAGCTAATTTGTTGTTTCGCATGCGTGTTTTGATACTGGTTAGATGGTTAGACAGTTGATGGGTTGCCGGATATTGGTGTCACAAGCTATATTCATATCACTTCACCGGCGTGAGAATGTTTCTTATGCGATCGATCATGTATAATGTATGTAAATTATCACTATCGCTGTGCATCTCCACGAGATTCTAATTTCAATTCCAATTCCACACTTCCGAAATGCATACACCATTCCTGCAAAAAAGTTCCACAAGCGTCAGTTTCCGGAGTCAGGTCACAATAATTCTCAGTCCACCTAAATATATAAGTATCATGTTCACTGTAGCTCAATCTCCCATCCTTAATCCCCGGTTGGAGCACGATCCGTACCCCTCACGAGCCATAATATTCCCTATCATACAACGAATGATTCCACTCTCAGGCTTACTTGTTTGCTTTGCCCCAAAGAACTCTGTCGTGATACTCATACTGGAACAATTACTAGATCCGCTTATTCCCTAAATTTTCTGCATCAACCTCCACCAAAGCTCGTGCGATCGTAAAGTACAAATGAAAGAGAAAGGTCAGATTACACTCATATCCGTTGAGCTCTCATGAATCAAACATCAAGATATACTTCCCAGCTCATGCACTATCATACAAGAAATCACAACAATGGTACCTACCTAGTATCCCATATTCACCTCCACTTCTTGGTAATGAACTACAAGTCACACACCCAGCACATCCAGCCCAATCTTCACACCCAAAAATCCCAAGATGAAATTCATCACCAATTTATTTTTCATTCATTCAATCTCAATATCATTCTATTCTATTTTATTCTCTAATCTAACCCTCTCACGCCTCCAAATTCATCGCCCATTGAAATCTAATCTTAGGAAATGACACTAGAACTATCGGTCTACTAATATAGACGTTAATTTTTTAATTTACAAGGAGAAGGAAATGAAGGAAATAAGGAACCCTTTTATCGTCCTTTTTTGTTCTGTATAATAACAGTGTTGAGGTCGATTTTCGTGCATCGTATCCTTTTGTCGTATCAATTCTCCCATTGTATCATCCAACCCTTTGAAACATCACCAAATCACCAACCCTTAACGTGCACGTAATCAATCCAGAAAAAGTGCTTCCATCCACCACATCCAAAACCCCATTTTATTCCTCTCCATCCAATTCACAATTTATTCCTACCTCCCCTAAATACCCATCTCCCGCTCCCAGTACGCATCTCCATCCCCGCACCCCCACCTCCACCTCTACCCTCATCCCCGTCCCCACCCTACAACTTAAACCCCGGCGGTCTAACCACCCCCTTCAACCCCCCCTCCTTCCTCCCACAAACCGCAAACTGAATCCTCGACAAAACCGGTACTCTCTCCTCCCACACTTCCTCCATTCTCTCATTCCAACTTCTCCTCGGATTCGCCATCTTATATTCCATTCTCGACTTATACTTTGCCTGCAATCCCGGATTATCTCTCGTCATCGTCAACAACAAATAACTCATCTTTCCAATTTGTCTCTTAAACTCTGGTGTATCGAGATCCTCTACCAATTCAGCTGTGGTTTGAGGATCCATGTGGCCGGTGTAATGTACCCAAGTGCGATAACGTTGTAATTCCCAGTATTGGTATGCGATTTTGACGGCGCGTTTCATGTTGAGCATTGCTTGATAGCCTTCGTAGTCATGGAGATGGTTCTCGGAGATGCTGGTCCACTTGAATTCTGGGTGGAATTAGTATTGTGCGACTCTGAAATTGAATGAGAGAGGGAACTTACCTTTTACTCCAATGAGACTTTCGGTGCGATAGTAAATTGTAATTTCCTTAATATTGAATGGATGGAAATGATCAAGTGTCCTACTAGGAGGTGGTATAGCTGTTGATGGTATAACTGCTGACCAAGCTTTTGCGACTTCGATATCATAAAGTTCGCGTCTTTCCCGAGCTGTTGAAGAACTCTTCATCAACATCAACATAGTATCACTCGAAAGAACTGGTTGATTTGGATCCAAATCATAGAGAAAGGCATTGAGTGCAATACGTCCTTCGAGTTGATGTTCATGTTCGATCCAAAAGTTTTCGTGTCCATTGGAAAAATCATACATTGGCATGATACGATCCATTCCATTGATATGACGATAGACAGTTGCTGGACCAGTTTCCGAACCAAGTTCCCAATTCATTTTGGAGCAAATGGTACCATTCAAACTCTCTTGTGTGTAAATATTCAAACCAACTTTTCGTGCTTCAGAGTTGATGCAAAGAATATCTGGTTGTGGGCAAACCCACTTGAAATCATAATGACGTACCGATCCACTACTGAGAGGAATCAATTGAAGACGTTTGCTGATATGATCATAGATATTGATGTAACAACTAGTGGATGAATGAACAAACGGATTCCTAAGACGCCAAACAGGTATATCTCTTGGTGTCAAATTGTTGGCATATTCTTCCCAAATTTTGAGACGAATTTCTTTTGGAAAGTCTGCAAATTTCGAAAAAGAAGGGTCGGTATGATCTCTCATGACAATCTCACGGTAGGACTTGATTTCTGCTCTTGCGAGACCAGCAAGATTGTCGCTCTTTTTCATTCGACGTAAGCCCAATTTTTGAGGACGGCGTGAAATGAGAGAAACGTCGAACGGAGAAGAAAGATGAAGTTGAGGAGGTTGGAAGTGATGAGCTGATGGGGTAATGCGATTTTGAGCTTTCAATCCATGGTGAGTATGGCGAAGAGCAGGACGACAAGTTAAACCGAAGGGGAAGCAAGGCTGGGTGACATAATTGTGTTCGATTGGATTCGATTCGTCAATCATCTTAACAAAATTGGAAGTTTTGGGATCTTGAACAAGAAACTTAAAGCCAAGAATTGGTGGATGTAATTTGAGAACAAAATTGTAGGCGCAAATTCGTTAAAGCGTGTAGAAGGACGTAGAAGGATTGAAATGAGCGCCAAGATTGGTAGATGAAATCCAAGATCTTGATAAAAGGGTGTGAAACTGATGATTGGAACTGAGGGAAGAAAAGACAAGAATTTGTGAATTTAATCCAAAGAGATGTAGTTGCGGGCAAAATTTAATGGTTGAAGTTTGAAAAGTCCAATCTCAAAGATACTTGAGTTTGTGGGGAATAAACATTGACGATCTTTGATCCCCGATCCCCGCAAGGAGGATATTTTTTATGGGAGCTATTCCCATCGATGATTGAGAAAAAATTTCCTAGTCTTGCTGAGATCGGATAACCATCTTCCACTTTAACCTGAGATCTCAACACTTTGTTCGGGAACCTTGACAGTTCGAAGATCTCTGCCGAACTTTTCCCCTGAACAAAGCTTTTTCTCTCATATTTAACAACTACATCATATATTGGGGATATTTTGTGGAGCAAGACTTTACTCACATGTTAGACCACTCATAGTTAGCTAGTATACCTTTACAAAGAATGCTCCAAAAAGGGCTATTGCTTTTATTATATATAATGATTGATGATCAATGAATTCAAGATCAAGGGGAAGTACTTCAATACGATTCAAAGCAGAGCAAAGCAAATAAGGAGGTTCAAAGAACTATCCTGCAATGACACAATACAAACTTAAGATTAAAGATGAAAGGTCAAAGGCAATTTTCCGCAAAGTTCAGGTAGTGTAAAATGTGAATTTGAGCTATCATTTTGGGGGGAATTTGTGAATTAAAGATTGCTGCGACTAATTTGACAGCTGATAGAAACAAAGGCATAAAAACATTCACTATAAGACTCAAACAAGTAATGATTGGTCGGGGTACCTGCGGCTCAACTCTCAGCTCTCTCCAAATCAGGTTTTGCTCCTCAAGAACTTGAATCTTATGAGACATCAGTTTACCAGATTGATAGAAAATTTTCCAGGTAGAGTGCTTCTCATATCAGGGTATCAAAAATGAACAGTAGAGAAGTCGAATAGACTGATAAAGTAGAGAGAGATATGTGAGTATAGCCAAGCTGTGTTTCGGATGACTTTGTTGTATTCTGTCTGGTGAATGAATCCACACTAGGTGCTCGGACCACAATTATTGATGATAAACAATCATAAACAAAGTCTTCGACTAGAGTTCACTTTTCCAAGTCAAGAGCTTTGGAAACAGCACCACAGCCCTGGCATCATCATGTCAGAACACCATCCACTATCAAACTCTCATACTGAGAATAAAGAAGACATCCCACTCCCAACGTCCCAAGGAAATCAGCCTACATCAACTACACTTCAATACATCATGGCGGCTCCTTTCGACTCATCTCTTCCGAAAGGTTATGAAGCTGCGGAACCAACGAAAGCTTTGAATTCTACAGAAAACCCGATACTTATCAATGACGATGACTCAAATCAATCCAATACTGATCAGACCAAGGACCTTATCATTCCATCAGCGAAATGGAAAGGAAAAGGAAAAGCCACAGAAGCAGATTATACTTGTTGGGAGCAAGAGATCAATGCGGCAAGAACTTTATTAACTTTGTCAAGAACAATCTGCGACATGCCGACCGAAACTTCGACGATAAGAAGAAACCCAATCAACGTGCAACCTATAAGATGGCACATGGTGCATCTGGACATGGGAAAGAGTTGCCAACGGAAATTTGAATTAAAATTTGGACACTCGCCGCAAATAACAATCCAAGAAACCTTGACATCTGGGCTTGGAGTTTAGGACCTAAAATATTATGGGACAATGAGGAACAGCGAATAGTCGAAGATCCTCGAAATTGTTCCGGTGGAGTCCGATGGAAGCCATTCAAATTCATAACAACACAAATTGTTCCTCCGATTTTACATGTCAGCTTCCTCTCACGGTACATTGGTCTAAAATATTATAGAATCGGCTTTGGTTGTAACCTCGGCATGCCCGAAATACCTTCAGAAGAATACTCAACATTTGAGCCTCGGATTTACTATCATAAAACTGATCTTGTATGTCCAATGAGTCGTTTCAAGCCTAATGAATCCGAGTGTTTTTGGAAACAGTTTCCCGAAGAAATATCCGCAATCGCCTTAAATCTAGGCAGGCTCAAGAACGGTACTCCAAAGCTGTATGAAGACAATGAAGATTATAACAACCAAATTGCTCGCGAGCAGTTTAGTGTTTAGGATTGGAGAGGTATCGTTCCAGATCCTAATCCAATTGATGAAATGCTGATGTTCTTTGCCAACAATCATGGTGATGAATTTTTAACGCGTGCGTCAAAGATTTACCTGTATTATTTCACCGACTACATCTGCAAACGAGGCCCCAGAGATTTTCGATTTACACCATTGGTAGCGGGTGTGGATTTAGATTTCAGTATCGATAATTTGTTGGAGGAGGCTGAATTTGACCTACGTTCAGATGATCATGAACAATACGATTTGCATCAACGATGGGAAGAATGGCTTCGATATGGGGGTTTGACATGGTTGAAAGATGGGGGACCAAAACCTGATTGGATCCAAACTGACAACCTTACGGCATATGATCGGGAAAGAAATACGTTCTTTATGACTCTAAAACCTTGGGAGGAAGAGGAATTTATAAAACGTGGTGTTCCTAATATTGGAGTGTAAGTACAACTTTCTCAAATCCAGAAAATAGACAAATACTGATATTCCGTACAGGAATTCTAGATTTTGGATTCCAGGAATTCCGGAGATTCATTACATGAACCTCGAAATTCATGGTTAGGTTTTTTGTTGGTCTGCATGATTTGGTGTGTGGAAGTGGTATGGGTAGTATGATCGATGATGAATTGATGTTTTCAATTGAGGAGGTGATGATTGATAGTATTGCGAATAGGGGAGTCGAATGGTTCCAAGTTATGTACATGATGATCAGTGGTTAAGATTGTGATCTATTTGATGGAGTCTGAAAGTTATTGGGTGGGTTTGATGGAGCCTGGATGGAGACAGAATGAGCCAGGGTGAAGCACCAGAAGACCAGAAGATAGGAATCCAAAACAGATAGAAGTGAACTAGTAGCAGTAAGCTTTTCAATATACAATCTCATGAACAAATTCATTTGCAAATCATTGTAAGCATCCCATCTGACAATTTTCATGATTTGTAATGAATGGAGTGAGGTTAGAAAAAGGTGTAATTGACGAAAGCTATTCCCAATATGGACTAGACCAGCGGTAGGTGCACGGTCTATATCTTGTCAACTTGGCGTGCATATACCTGCCACGCCTGCCACGCCGGTAGTACAAAGTATCAGACTACCGTCGTTGGGTTGATTTGAGCGACTCAAATATAATTTATATCCTGGGCTATCAATTGAAGAGAAGATGTGTGTTTTGTTCTCAAACACATAAATGATGTTTAACACACGATTTACAATATTTATCGCATGTATATACTGGATACGAACATGTCAAGGATAGAGGATGAAGAGAGAAGAGAGAGAGCACTACTTCCTTGCTTGCGGGGTACCAGTAACTTACTACCGGTAGTGCTAACGGTAGTGCCAATGATAGTGCTAATGATAGTTTGAAGATCGTTATGCCTTGATTAATATGGTTCACATTATACAGTATACCTAGGTCGGGATTAATTGTGAATTAATACTGGTTATACACGAGAACATATTAAAGCATATAGCAGCAGTCAATATTCAAACTACAAATTGATGATTATATTACCTAGGTACTCTTCAAGGTTTACAATTAGAGCTCGTCCATCTCATCGGCTTTCAAGGGGTATATCTAAGTAAATCATCGTATATATCTCATGTCTAGGTCATAAATCAGAAGGTAATACTCTTGCGCTTTTGCAACTTCCATTTTTCTTCTCTCCCTTCGCATTAAACCTATTAATTCGTCTACAGAGTATAGCCAACGTCGAGTTACCTAAACACGCGGAGAAAAATACTATTTTCTCCACTTTCGCCCTCTTTCCGACCCGTCCCAAGTAGCCAAAACATGAGATCTGGGTGTTGGCAGCACATACTTCACGGAATTTGGATCTGTGGACTTTGAAAGGAATTCTAGACTGCGTAGAATTATCATAAGGGATATTTTAATACATACCCTCTTCCGAAATTTTGCTGTACGCGGATCCTGAAAGATTGGGTTCAAAGTACTTCGGACTTGAATTCGAAAATGGTGTTTAGATGAATTGGATGACGGATTGTTTGTGGTTGATGGATAAATTTCACTATTATTTTCTTGATTGTTTACGGTATAAGATACTCCTCATGTACTTGAGTGTGTGGCATTAAATTAATATGTAGGTCTTGTACTTCAAAATTTTAAACATTATTGGGAAGGGGTAAGAAAGTCAACATTTACTTTTATGATCACGAAACTTTAATCGAGAATATGCGAGCCTATATCTATCAAATTTATCCCTTTCACAAATTCAATTGAAGAAATTATTTCAATCTTCATAAGATGAAAGATTTCCGCACTATATTTCCAACATACAGCGTCCATTTTGATATCGAAAGAATGCACTATCGTTGTACCGACAAAGACCAGAATATTTAAACTTCGGAATAACTTCAATCGTGCCCAATAACACTCAATTCATTCAAGCACCTTATTCACATGCTCCGAATTCAAAATGCGGAAGAATACTTTCATAGCTAACAATTCCATGGAGGAATATTACTTTCCGTATCGTATCAACATGTACCGGTAAGGTATCAATCAGGTTCAAACTGTCTGACTCAAGACAACGTTAGTTCGGTGTGGAGTCCAGGTATACCGGTAAGTCACCAAGTACCGTTGGATCTACATACATCTGACCTTCATAATATTCTGTATTACCATATACGGATAGCAAAACTCGGATTCGAAAGTTCAATACTCCATTAAGCTTAGATCTTAGGAACTCTGCTTCGGTATGCAATTTATTTCTTCGATTACATGTAAAGTTCAAGAAAGATATACTCAAGTTCCTCGGTAGATTCATACGCGGCAAAACTTCATTTTGTTGATCATCACCACCCTTTCCAAAAAATAAATCCGGGGTTAAGAATTCCCACCTACAGACGGCGCGAATTCGGCTTGCTTACATTCTCCTCAATTATACCTGGATACTTTGAAAACGCAGAAGCAAAATTGATGTAAGTTGATTAATACAAGATTATCGCAAAGCTTTCTTTTTGTTTGAATTTTTCCTTCTTTTTCGTTTTGGTGACGTGGTAATCAAGGAGAGGAATATACTATCCGGAGTATACTCGACAAACAATACGTGAACCATTCCTTTCATCAATCGGTCCCCTCGGATCTTTCGGACAGCTCCCGAGCAATATTGGAAAAAGATACGGAGTACGAAGTATTAAATATAAATCTTCCAGATCGAATCTCCAAAATTGAATCTCCAATATATATTATAAAATATGATTAATTCATTAAAATCGGATATTACACTTATACTTTCAATAATTCTCCATGGTTCTCCTATTTTTAGTTACTCGTTCGTCGGTACCCCAAGTCCAGACCAGGTATGAATCTTCAAATGACATGACATATTTATTTTCTGGAAGAATCGTTTCGCGCCAAGGAGAATTTCCCACACTGTAATACTTGTCAAATGCATATCCGCTGTTGCCCAGTTTGTCAATAAACGAAACGGTCCACGACGACATCAATGTGTCTTGTTTTATCCTTCACGACTTTCATCCCATCAACCATGACCACCATCCGAATAAAGTTTATCATTGGATCGGTAAAATGTTTAGACTCATGTACCCCACAAATTACCCCTGAAATCTTTCCTCAACACGGAGCATCTAACTATCTTTGTCAAAATGAAACACAAATCCATTCCCTATATTTAATGTATCGCTTATCGAAAGATCCATCTCTACCCCTCAGCTCATCTTACTTCATTTATTTTTCATCTATTTCGAAAGAGTGGCGCTACGTCCATTCCTTCTTCTGGACGCATAATAACCATATGCTTACATCATATCATTCTCATATATAACTCCTCCTCTTCTTTTGCCAATTTTCCATTTCTCTTGGCCATCAAAAGTTGATTCATTCTTTCTTGTACAAACCATTCCATACATCATTTTTTAACCCTCACATTCTTTTTTCGAAAAATCATCCATCAAAATGAAGTTCACGCAGGTCGCACTTCCTCTTCTTTTCTCTGGTGCTGCTTTTGCCGCACCAGCCGCCGACAAAACTTTGAAAGCTAGATCTACTCAAATCTGTGGTCAATATGATAGTGTTGCCACTGGTGCTTATACCGTTTACCAAGATCTTTGGGGTGAAGATCAAGCAACATCTGGATCTCAGTGTTCCACCGTCACCTCCTTGAGCGGTTCCACCATTGTTTGGTCCACATCTTGGAGTTGGGCTGGTGCTTCAAGCAGCGTTAAGTCGTATGCAAATGTTGCTTTGAACTCAGTTGTTACTGCTGGTGTCAAAGTCTCTTCTATTTCTGCCATTCCTGCGGTTTGGAAATGGGGGTAAGATTCCATCTTCACTTTCATTTTTATAAAAAATAATTCTAATCTTTTCATAGATACACCGGATCATCCATCGTCGCTGATGTCTCCTGGGACATCTTCACTGCCTCTACCGCTGGAGGAACCAACGAATATGAAATCATGATTTGGTTAGCCGCTATTGGAGGAGCTGGACCAATTTCTTCCACCGGTTCCCCTATCGCTACCGCCACCATTGCTGGTTATGAATTCAAATTGTACTCTGGACCAAACGGAGATACTACTGTTTACTCTTTCGTTGCTTCTACCGAAGCTACCAATTTCGATGGTGATCTTATGGATTTCTTGAACTACTTGGCTACCAATGAAGGATGGTCTACTAGCCAATACATTAACGTTTTGGAAGCTGGAACTGAACCTTTCACCGGTAAGAAATCTTTTCCCCAATCCCTGATTGAATATACTAATCCCAACCTCCAGGTACCAACGCCGTCTTTGACGTCACCGCCTACAGTGTCTCAATCACCCAGGGAAGTTCCGTCAAAGTCGTTGCCACCTCATCCACCCCCGTCACATCCACCAAAGCCAGCTCCACCATCAAAGCCACCAGCACAACCAAAACCACCGTAGCAGCAGTCCCCACCACCAAAGCCACATCTACCAAAACCACTGTTGCCGTAGTTGCTACCAGCACCACTGCTTCTTCTTCAACTGGTTCTGTTCCTCTGTACGGTAACTGCACTGGAGGACTCACTTGTGCTACTGGTACTTGTGTGGAGCAAAATGCTTATTACTCCCAGTGTGTTGCTGCATAAATGAATAGAGTGAGACTAGGTCTTCACGAATAGTTTATCAGTTTTCGATATCTTTACACATCATACACTACACATCACACAATAAACACAACATCCTACGAAAGAGGAAAAAACTATCAGGCGTTAAAAAAGAAGTTTAAAGCTAATATTTAAGCCTTATAGTAGTCGCGACGATTATTCCCGAATTTCTAAATTGAATATCTTTTAATGGTCCCTTGTGACCTGACAATTGATGGAAGTTTCAGATAAACATGGAGGATAGTCTAGTTGGTGTACTAGAGGCAGATTTTGTATATAAATTTATTTTCTTGGAGGATGATGAGGGTTTTATTTTTTGAATACAGATTTTGAATGTTTTCAAATTTGATGTCTTTGGTTTTGTGTTGTGATGTGATGCTGTAATTCCGTGGATATATTTGAGGTTGGGCTATTTACCCCGCGTATTACTAGAATTGATCGTCCAGTCGCTTGGGCGTTTATTTCGCTGTTCTGATTTATCTTCAAATCTCATCCTCTTTTTGATTACATATCAAGGTAAAAGCTATTATCAACCGCCTAGGATCCCACTATCAATCGTTCACAAGCAAACAATCCTATCATACCACACTCCATCAATCCTCACATCTTCACACCCCTCATCACCCAGCCAAACCTCTCCAATCCTCCATCCAATCCCACTCACATTGTCAGCATCACAAAACCATCCACACCAAAACCCTACACCTCATATACACGCCTCCTACTCATCACCACTCATCCTCATCCCCCATCACCACTATCCATCCTCAACATCCAACATCCAACATACAAAACTCATTCATTCACCTTTCCCCTCCAATTCCCCATTTCCTAACTTCCTCACCAGTTACTCCTAACGTCATTCAATCACACCCATCCATCTAGCTAAAGTAATTTCTTTCCACCCCCTCGATCAATTTCAATTTCCCATTCATTCATTCATTCGTTCTCTCATATTACGATACGCATCTCTCTCATAAACATAATCCTACAATCATGGACTCACTACTCTCACTACTCTCCCAACTCATCCAACTTTTTGAATAAGAGATTGGTTCCCATGCTTCCTCTCACAAATATTGACATTCATTTTGCGAATTTCATCTTTCTATTCCTTTGTCGTACATAGATTTTATACTCTTCCCTTCTTTCCTTGTGTAAATGAAGTTAGCTTCTCCAGGCTTCTCTCTTCTCTCACTATCATCATATCACCAACTCATCCTCCCTCATCTCCCCTCTTGCGCTTTCCCCTTCCCCTTCCCCCTCCCCCAAAATTCCCAAATCCCTAGATCCCCAATCCCAATCCTCAACCCCTCACTCCCCCTCCACCAAACCGAAAAATAAATCACCATAAAATCCCACTATCTTCCCATCCCCGTCTCCATACTTCCCTACCTCCAATCTCTAACCTCCGACCTCCAACCTCCAACCCATAACCAACCCAAACCAACCCCAGCACCACGCATCTAGACACAACATCCTCGCACTTACCCTGCAGTCCAGCCCAATCTCTCTCCAATCTCTCTCCACCCAAGTACCAAAACAGGATAACAGAAATAATCCACATCCCAACACTATCCCCATTCCCTTTCCCATCCCCATTTCATCTCTTCAATTTCCCCCTCTACCTTCTTGTACCCCCTTGATTTTTCTTGTACGAAATTTGATATCACATCGTACATACTTTCGAAATCACTTACCTGTCTTTTTTGGTCATTTATACTCTCATCCTTCCCCTTTCTCCCACCTCCTACCTCTGATCACCGACCAACCACATAATCGTATCAATCCACGAGTATTCGTGTCAGAATTTCTGATCCATAATACATTATCACCATTCCATGATGTCACAACTTCACCGCAATAGAGATAGTACACTTGAGAGAGGTATCACATCTATTCATTATTTTCTCCAATTCCTGGATTCACAAAATCACCACCCCAAAAACATCAAGCCCATATATAGGCACATCCTCCTCAAAATATAACTTCCTCCAAAATCCCCAAAATCTCCCTCCAAAATTGCTCTCCCAAAATTTCATCATCGAAAAGCCCAGTATCGTTCTTTCAAGAAAAATACCATCAAATCCACCAATCCATAGAACCCTAAGCAAAATTCCCCAAGAAAATCATCCCCATTACATATCTCATGACTTATAGTATCCGGTGGAATCCAGCCACATCATGTACAAAAGCAAATGTACAATGAAAATGCGTATGCGTGCATGCGATAATGATAAAAATAAAATATGTGCAAGAATCGAAATGTTGTAAAAGAAACATGTATGGAAAGTGAATTTAGATCAAGACCAATCCAACACCAAGAACAGCTACCAAAGCAATCATGCTACCTTCAATTTTTCTAGCCGAACTTTTCTTGGTAGTTGTAGAACTAGCAGCAGATGAAGTACCAGTAGCAGTTGATGAAGATGAAGTTGTAGAACTAGATGTAGCATTTGAGCCAGTACTTTCACCAGATGGTGTATTACTTGCATCATTTGCTAATGGTGTAATAGCGAGATCGGAAATGGTGTTTCCTCCAACATCAGTAACTTTTTGGGTGACCTTAGTGCTTGAAACCGAAATAATCTTTCCATTGTTGGCGTTTTTAATACCGTTGTTGATGAGATCTTCGGCTCCGGGTGGAACAGCTGGGATAGTCCAGTTATTGGCAAAGGTTGTGCTGGTGATGAGAGATGAATGACAGGATGGTGCGGTTGTAGTGGTGTTTTGTGCCTTAACTCCTTGAATGCTAGTAATGTTAAGGGTGTTGAATTGATCCTGGAGAGTGTTGTAATCGGAAAGGAGTTGAGCAGATCCATCATCATTGATAGTAACCAATCCATAGTTTGAGGTTTCTTGGGAGAATTCATAAACCATTCCACCGGAAAGAACTGGAGTCATCAATGGACCGTAAAGAACTGGAACTTCTGTGAAAACACGAGGAGCTGGAACATTGCAACCATATTCAGAGAAGAAAACGGGAACACTAGTATTGCTGAAATCCGAAACAAGAACATCATAACCGGAAGTAGTGTATGAAGAATCTCCACACCATGAGTAACTATTGAGGGCAAAGACGTCGGCTCTTGATGGGTCGGAATCATCTCCGGTAGTAGTGCATTGAAGGTAATTCCATGTATCGAGGAGAATATCGCGAACATCTGCAGCACTGTAACCAACTGGAATGGAGCGAGAAGCATGTTTGGAGATATAGTTCTTAAGATCACGAGTAACAGCCTATATGTGTTAGTTTATTTGGGGCGAGATGGAGAGTCTGATTTGGAAACTTACTCTCATGTATGGGGGAACAGTTCCTCCAGTGTCATCATCGTTAACAACTTCATTTCCAGCAAAGAAAAGTAAAGTATTTGGGTAATCCTTAAAGGCCTCAACAACTGCGAAAGTTCTGTTCAAATATGAAACATCATATGTGGTCGATGGAGAGCTTCTATCGATACTCTCACCGGATAGAGGAGAATTGACATCAATCAACATATAAATGCCGACCTATTATGTGTTAGCCGTCTATAGTCCAAAACCAAGCCACAAACCACTCACCTCATTGAAGATACTCGCACACTCATCATGATTAAGATTTCCATCCACATTATAAACACGAATAGCATTAACACCCAATTGTTGCATCAAAGCGGCATCTCTTAAACAGACGGCTCCATCACTCAATGGATCAACACCACTTGAAGGATTATAACCTGAAGATCCACCTGGTTGATATGCGACACCCAAAAGTTGAAATCGATCACCGGTAACAGAATTGACGAAATCGGAACCTTGGATTTCTATCGTTTGTACAGCGAGTGTAACTGTTGCGCAAAGTGCGAGGACGGTTGTGGGAATCTGAATTATCGAGTACAAATTAGTATGAATATAATTGCACAACAATCGATATGATAGATTATGCATGTGTTTGATGGTTCACAGCGCCATGAAAGCCGTTGTGTTTTCAAACCATTGAAGCCATTGAAGCCACTGAAGCCACTGAAGCCATCAAATTGTAAGGGATTGAGGATTTCCAAACATACCATAGAAGACAACATGATTTCTGAATTTCCTTCATAAATTAATCAAGTTATTGGTAGGTAGGTAGTACTGTAAACAAATCTTCTACAAGAGAAAACCAAGTCCAAAATACCAAGAACAAAACCGAGAGCAAATGGGAGAGCAAAGATGGGATGGACCAAATCTTTGGAAGTGCAAATATAGATGGAGGTATTATTACTAGAAATTCGAAAGCCTTTCAAACGAGTGAAGTTAGGATTTCCAAAACTAAATTAAATTAAATCAATCGTTCTTGCAAAATTCAAAAGAGAGCAGAGAGGAGTGAGAGGTGAGAGAGGTAAGAGAGGTGAGAGAGGTGAAGAGTAAAACAAAGATCAAGGAAGCTTCACTTCAAAAAAATAAAGGTGGAGCATATGAAGCTTATTTGGACTGAAGGAAGGACGACACGGTCAAATACTTGAATAATTGAGGGGACTGATTGGGGCTAATCCATGATAAGTTTAATTTTGATAAGAGATTAAACTCAATACGAGACATAAAACTAATCTATAATAGGAAAAGTTTATGATGTGATGAGGATTATCAAGATGAAATTAATAACCGCCCCTCCTCTAAAGGATGAGTTTCGAGTGGTTGAGATTTAAATCTATCTATCTAAATATGAAGGTTTGGATCGTTTCATATCGATTGTTTTATCATTTGATGAAGATAGAGATTGATGATTCCCTAGGATGAAGATTGATGTACCACAACCACGACCACAATCACCAGCCATACAACGGTGACTTTCTCTCAATTACATCACAATTTGTCCGACCGGCTATTCAACTATGGTAATCCGTAAAAATAAAATAAAAGGGAATACAAAATTAAGCCAATGAGGTGAATGGAGATCCGAGATCCGATAGAATCCCGATGACAATCTATCTGCATTTATCAATTGCCGTTAGCCGTTTGTTGATCTTTTGTGTATTCCAATTCCAATTCCAAGAAATCAAGGAGGTTGCTCAATATGGCTGGGACGTGAAAATAAAAATATATATGTCAACGGGTCCTGTTGTGTTACGGTGAGATTGAGATGGATTTGGTATTGGTTCAACAATACCGACATCTTTAAATAGGATGTATCTTGAAAGCCAATTAAAAATCAAAGTGTCTCGTATCGCCACATTCTACATACATACTTGGAACCTTCAACACGAATTTTATATCTATCACGATACGAAGTACATTCATGATATATCCACCACGCCTATTCCGACTCCATGATATAAGAATGTCTGGTGTGAGAAAGTTCTCGTACACGGACGAATATCGTATTCCCATTGCTGATCACCACAAAAAATCCCGTATATCTCTTGATTGGTACCTCATCTCATTTCTTTCCTATCATTCAATTCATCCCGAGTACCGGGTAACCAATTAGATCACTTCTTCAGTAGTTTTGTTGCATGTCTAAACCTATGAATCTGCTGCCCGTAAGCAGTAAGCATGCTCAGAGTGTCTGATTGGTCGATGAGACAAAAGTTTATTGGCAATACCTAGATAGTATTGTTTCCTCGCCACCTACAAGCTGTGGATATATTCAAACACCAATATAGATGTGGAAAATATTATCGCCGTGGGAATCTTAAGCTTTAAATCAAGCTTATCTTGGACGTGAGTGGTAGGGATTAAGAGAAATTCCTCTCGCTGGTTGAAGATATTCCAGCGGGATCTCGAAGGAACGAACAATCAGATATTTGAAACTTGTAGCTATACTTCACTGCTGGGTATATGACATTGGCTTATGCTGGTACTATAGATAAGTACTGGTGCGTTTCCTGTACATTTTTGGACACCGAGAGCAGAATTTCAAACATTCATCACAACTTGTCGCTTTCAGAGATATCTGAGGATATTCACAGAAGACGCGATGTAATCTCCACTCCCCTGGAGGACAAGAGTATTAATTCTTAGATGTTTTCCAGGCTGTTTCGCAATACGGGATTGTGAAGATCTATCTGGTTAATTTCGGGACAAACCCGGGGGCGTTGGCGAATATGGTCCGACTGGTTGTGCACAACCAACATATACAAACCCCTTCTACTTTTCTCTCTCCTCTCATTCCCAAGTTCTAGGAGAAACTCTTTGATCCTGTCTATTTTCCATACATTCTTTCCTTAAAATACTGGCTAATCCACCTTCTCCAAAAAAGGAGGAGAACTGGGAGCTGGACACTGACATAAGGTGAAGAGACTCCGTTTTAGATAGTGTAATTGGATATACGTCTGGAGGGCTACCGCTCTTTGTCAATCGGAAGCTTCAGTGTCCTCGAACGTTAGTCGGAATGAACACCACTATCTAGGGCTTCGGTCTCCTCTGTTTTGTTACCTTCTCCATATGCACAACGCACTCCGTCTATTGATAAGGTGATTGGACGTAAGGAATACCACTCCTTGAATTACAGTATCCTCGGACCTTGGCCCAGAGGATTTCTATTTCTCTCCTCACTCTTATTACCTTTGATAGACACACTAATTTGGTGTGGGTACCGAAAATATTGCTGGGTGGTAGTTACTGAGGGGGAGGCACCATTTTTCGGCGGGCAAATTAAGTGTGAGTTTGAGGAATATATCACAGGGCTTTGGTCCACTCGGTTTTATTGCTTTCAATGTGAGCACAACGGTACCCGTTTGATGATGAGCTGAATGAACGTAGGGATACCAAGTCTCTCCGGGTTTGTTGCCTTTTGCGGATGCACTACTAAAAGGTACCGGCAACATTGTTGGGTGGTACTGCAGCCGCCATAGTATCAACCGCCGAAAGTTGGACCGCTGTGACGATATGACTACCTAGTCTACCGCACCATCCGCAATCCAAGAGCAAGATACATCGTGAAAGTATTATTATCCGCCGACAGAGTCTAGAGTAGGTAATTATTTTCAGCATCAACCAGCCAATCAGATTAATCCTCGATACCTTTTTTTGCATATCTGATTTTGAAAGAAACTAAAACCGTAATCGACGTTGTCGATTGTGATCCCAATTTTAGATATGCAACAAAAAAACCCGTCAACCGCTAACCATCACGTGAGCAATAAATTTCGGGAATGAAGACTCCTTCGAGAGATGAGATAAATCGCCGATATCTCAAGTTATCATCTAGCTATGTAAATATAGTTGGAGATAACTTTGATGTAAGGACAAATGATTATGCTAATCCCTTACTTATCGCTTCCTTTTATCTCCGGTCCGGGTCACCATCTTGTTGTTAAAATATTCGTTATCAAAGAAAATAGCAAAGGAGAAAAATACATGAAGATGATCTTGGAAATGTCTAAAGGTATCATATGCTGGCGGTCTAGAAGCCTAGGAAGACGATATAGAATCAATCATTCCGAAGCTTGTGTCTTAGTTATGATCGAGAGATCTAGTTGTAGGATAATGAGAATTTGATTAGGAATAAGGAAGCTGATGTTACTGTTGAGAGATTCATTACAAATGAATGAACGCATGGAAAAAGGTTCGAATAGGTGTAGTAATTGCTAATACGAAAAGTGTTGTTTATTATTCATTTTTAAGAATTAAAAGTTGGAGAATAGAGGGAAAGCTTGGGGTAAGAAATAAAAAGTTCATATTAATGATATATAAGAGTGATATAATTGAGAAGATTATTGCTAGTGTAGAGAGTAGGATAGTCGTTGAGACTAAACCTCGGGAAATATTATAAGCGAGTCTAAGTAGTGACTCTTGATAACTACATAGATGCTTAATAGAAATTTAGAAAGTTATCAGTCTATTAACATCGTCTAATATGGTTTTGTAGGGGTGAAATACATATATCTATTCCTAGATGTCTTTTTGTTGGTTTGAGAAGGATACAGATGGCGTAGCACCTATGATGGTAGGTCCTAAATGTCAATATTGTATTTTGTCTAAAGAGCTAGTTATCTACAGGAAAAAGCAACCCTTGTATGCTTTGAGGCTAGCCCTCTCGCTTAGTGTACTACAGTGGCCTAATGACATAAGGACATTCACCTACGTTTATACACTTTTACTTTATGATATTCTAGAACAACACATTCAATACTACATATTTAATATTAAAGCAGGAAAATTAGTCTCCTATATTAAAGAGAGAAGAATTATTAGTTACCTATAATTTTAGACCAAACAATCAATGAATATTCATCAGTAAAATCTAAAAAATTAGAATATAAATTCGATAAAAATGAGTGATTCATGAGATGTTTATTTTTCGTTCTCTCCTCTTCTTATTCTCAATTGAAACAAGGAAATGAAATGCTTCATCTTTTTCTAGATAAGTTTCTTCTAGTATCAAACCTTCTCAAATGATAAAACTATATAAGATAGTACATCATGTGTTACTATATAGCTTAGTGAAATCATCTGATTTTCAAAACACATGATCTCTTACACTAGGTATATGAATGATCATTCAAAGTTATAAGTGAAAGTTTGAGCAATCAAGAAACAACAAAAAGAAATAATGATAAGGAGACAAATACAAAATGACTCAAAGATACATAAGAATGACTTGCCGAAAATGAATTATAGTTCAATGGCATTTGTGAAAATCACTACATAAGAGTGAGTGGTTCTGTGTAAGAAAAAGACAATAACTCTGAGTCTCATTTACGTGTCTAATGCTGTTGATATCCGTATCATTGAGAGGAGTGAATAGTCTAAATTGAATCACAATATTATTGATTGAGATTAATAATAATACAGTAGACTGTAATAATCATGGCTGTACACCCGACTGACACTAAGACTATTAGCTTCAGATCTATGTCTGTGCGCAACCAGGATGTAGATAAAAGACCCTCTTCTGTTTCTTCTCAAAGCAGAATTGAACCTAAAACTTTCAACCATAATCAAAAGAAGATACTCCACACAAATATACAACAAACACCGATAAATACATCGACAACTCAGAACATGTCTCCTTGGCTTGTCAAAGAAGAAGATCGTTATAAATACGGTCTTAGCGAGCAGGAAGTCATTGCTACCAACCAAAAAGCCGAAGATGTCCTTGTTACAGGTTTTGTCCCAAATCCATTTTGGCATTCTTTCCAGAAAAGTGTTGCCGCTGTTCACAATCCCGACGATGAGCAATATATTCAATGTTTTGAGAATGAGCTTCGTCTTCCGCTTAAGACTTTCCTTATCTCGTCGCTTCCTAACTGTTCATGGATCTTGAACGTTCTCCATCTTGGTTTCGGAGCAGACAAATACGCTAACCCTATCGTCATTCATGTTTGTATTCAAACCCCTCACTACTTCACAAATAACAAG
The DNA here is from genome assembly GCA_004786275.1 of Botryotinia convoluta. Lineage (NCBI taxonomy): Eukaryota > Fungi > Ascomycota > Leotiomycetes > Helotiales > Sclerotiniaceae > Botryotinia > Botryotinia convoluta. The sequence continues at coordinate 19,618 of PQXN01000395.1, forward strand.
GCTGCTGCTCTCAAAGTCGTACAGGGTATGGAAAAGATCATCAAGGAGAAGCTAGATAATCAAAAGTATGAAAATGATATTCATGAAAAGTATGTTTTATCTTTAATTATTTCATTTGGGTTCTTAACTGATCCATCATTTAGGTTCAATATCGACATCTGTCAAATCTACAATTCTAAGTCGAAAACCTCGGAACTAGAGTCGAAAGATGAAGTAAACAAGAACAGCGGTACCGATCTTCGCTCAAGCAATTCCACCCACTTCCCTGGCGTCATTCTCACTGAGAATTTTCCTGCCGTGTATTTGAATGACACTCCATGCCCTGGTCTCTCTATCGGACGAGGAGAAACCGAAGAAAGAATTTATCCGGCTGGTTCGTTGACTGGTTTTCTGCAACAGGAAAACACACTTTACAGCCTTACGTGTAGCCATGTTGCTTTTCCTGACCCAGAACGTTCATCTGAAAGATACAAATACAACGACGGAATGGAACAGTTTAAGATTTCGATACCCGCATTCAAAGATCATAAAGCAACTCTAGAAGCCATGAAATACAAGCTTAAACATGCTAGAATTGCAATTGAAAAGGCAGAGAAACGCCAAGTAATGTGTCCTGAAATGGATTTCTCCAGTCGAATACAATGGAATAAAGAAGAAGAGATTCATTGTGCGAGACAATTGAAAGAAGCCCAGGACTACAGTATTCATGCTGGATATGTCTATGCTGCTTCAGAGGAATGGCGTAAGGTTGTTACGTTTAATGGAATCCTCGACTGGGCTTTAATTCGCAATGCTTGTGTTGATCCTAGGAATCAGGTATGGTTGACTTTTTGATTGGTTTTTGGATGAAGAAAGTAACTAATGATTCTAACAGTTACCTCCATTTTATCTCCTAAAAGAACCTCAGGTCTTGGGATTTATCGAAAAGTTCGGAGACAAGTATTGGTCATCAGATGAACGTAAGGCTTTTACCACAAAGTGTCAAGCCTTGCAAGATTCTATAGAGTTCAATGTCAGTCATCCAAGATCGTTCTCACTTTTCAATGAGAAGAGTATCTACTTCAAAGCTTTAAGTCGAACAACGGGTTGGAAAGCATGCGAACTGAATGTTATTCAAGCTATTGTTCACAATCAGAATTCAACATCAGATGAACGCGTGTTCATTGGTGATGATACACAGAAGGCAAAAGAAAAGATATCTGACGGAGGTGATTCTGGTGCTCTCATTTATAGTATTGATGTTGATATTGAGGGAAATACTGTTCTTGTACCCATGGCAATGATTTGGGCAGGAAACACAGACGGCTTTGAAGGCTTTCAAGGTGATGTCACATATGCAACTCCTATCGAAGAGGTTTTGAAGGACATTGAGAGTGAGATGGGATGGGAAAATGGTAGCCTCAAATTCTTTTGAGTAAGGTCTGGGTTTAAGCGTTCATGTATTCAATTTGAATTCTTTGAGCGATCACAAGAGGAGACATGTAATGCCATCTCTGAGTTAGTAGTATCAATAAATACCTATTAACATATTTGTAGATTCCTATTTTCAACATTGAGTGAAGTAACATTAGAGCTGTGTACAATGTTCGCGGACCCTGTGCTAATGTAAAATCTTGTGGCTTATAATTTATCCGGAATTTACCAATAGCCTTTTCCAGAGCATCATTTCCGGGTCCTTTGCAGAGCGGCAATCCCAAACATGCAACTGACTGCGGAATCTTTACAAAGCCATCATAGATGAACTATCCGCAAATCATCTACCTGCCTGAAGATTAGCTAAAGATAAAGAAAATTCAGATTGGGATGTATTCATGCAAGCAAACTCTTTCCTAGGTTCGTAAGTCAACTAATTGTGTGCTTGCTCGTCTTTGTTTTAGTTTTGTTGCATATGTGAGATTTCGAGAGCAACTGGATCTGTGTTTTCAAATATTCGTTCCGAAAAGCTGATTCGCAATACCTAGGTAGTATTGTTTATTGGTATGTTTCCTGGGTATGTTTTCTGTATATTTTTGGAGACCGAGAGCGGAATTCCAGTGGTTCATCACATTTTGGCAATTCTCCTTCGTAGGTACAAGTATCTGAGGACAATCAAAGACGCGATGTAATTTCGATTCCGCTGGAGGAAAAGGGCGAGAATTTTTAGATGTTTTCCAGACTAGATTGATATCGGGAAAAGTTCGAGGGGCATTGGGGAACACACCGACGTCCCCTCCCCTCCCCTTCCCTCTCCGCCTTTGCTTATTTTCAATTCCAAATAGCGGATCGTTATATAAGTACCTCTTCCCGAAGAAATAATTATTAGACACGGAAAAGAATTTAAGCATATCTACTAGTTCTAAAATACTCATTCAACGTCAAGACCGATAGATGAAAAGCGGGGTGACGACATAGAACACTCCAGACATCAACATAGAAAAAATTTAATATCCTCGAATTATTCAATCTTTAAAAGCTTCTAAAAAGTCTGCTAAAGGTTGACTATCTCTCATAAATTGTACAACCTGATCCGAAATTCTAAGATTCGTCTTCTCAAGATCATCTTTCTTCTTATCCCAATTCTCCTTCAAATCAATTAACCTTTATTTAGTATCAGCCATATCCTTCGCAGTTGACATAAACTTATCATAAACTTCCTTTCTCTCCTTCAATTTCATAACTTCTCTTTTAATATTCCTTCCAAGTTCACCTCCAGTAAGTATTTCCTTTCTTACTTTTGACCAATATTCATCACCTAATTTTCTTGTAGTGTGTACACTAATTCCAGCTGCACAATGAGAAAATCCTCCACCATTTACAATATAACCTTGTGCAAATCTTGTACATAATATCTCTCTATACATTCCATCCGAAGCTTCCATCAAATTGAATATGATGTATTGCCTATTCTTATACTCTTGAAGAAAATGAACTCTACACACAGCCTCCACTAAATTCATAATATAATTAGATGATCTATGCTTTCGATGTTGCTCAAGTCGATCCAAACTTTGTGCGTATCCAACTTCGGTAAGAGGACGAGATAATGGTTTACTACCACGACCATGAATGATTTCGAATTCTAATCGTATCCCAAGTGCCTTGATCCATTTCAATATATTCTCTTTCCAAGATTCTTTCTCCACATATCTTCTTTGTCCTGGACGAAAGATTGATCCCCTAGTTTCAATGGCATCATCAACTTCATTCGCCAAATTTTGAGATTGTTGATCATTTTCTTTACCATATCCTCGAATATAAATCTTCACACTCGATATGATATGTTTCAATTCATTCGTAGTAGGAGAATCACCTTCGAAATTAACCAAATAATGAATGTAGATGTAAGGTCTAGCTTCCCTCTTATCACCTCCCATTAAATTCTTCATCTTATGTCGTAATACTAAACTTTCTGGTGCTTGTAGAGCTTTTGGTAAATCTCCTCGTACAACATGTTCAAGAATTTTTGAATTAATCCCGGCAATCATAAACGTAGATGAAACGGATAATTCACTCCATAAACCAGATTCTTTTCTCTTTTGTACCCATTGATCATCAGGTAAACCAGAAAATTCCATCGCAGCTTGAACCAGTCCATGTAAACCTTTCTCATACCCTTGAAGTAATTTCACTGAATTTTGATCATAAATAGAGGCCTGATTAACACCAACTATGGGTCTGCCTCCAATATCTTCCATTTCAATATCTTGGGGCTCATCATCAACTGAAGGATGTAGATCGATTTGAGATTCTTGAGCAATATCATTTAATCTATCAACCGAAAGAATTCTTGCATCACTAAGAGTAACTAACTCTGGAATTACATCCTCAATATCGGATTCAATTTCTAATCCATGAAATAAGCTTGCTGGTATATCGGAATTACTAATCCAATATCCTCCATATCTTCATCATCGGAATCATGAATTTGTGGTCTTTTACCCATGGCAACAGCAGAAAGAGTTGGGGAATTTGCATCCGGCATTGAAATATCAGCACCATGTCTAGATATTCTCACTCGAGACTCTGGGGAAGAATTGACAGATAATGACCTCGAAGAAATAACAGGGGAAGGAACATTAATTGATGGAGGTGGTGGCAACATTGATCGTGATCCACTCGAAGAAGAAGAAGAGGATTGGGTAACTCTTGAAGGACCAGAAAATAATGGAACTGGTGGTCTTGATGGTCCTGCTATAGATGAACCACTTATAAAAGTTCTTCCCCTTGTAATTGCACTAGATGAACCAGGATCTTTTGGCACTTCTCGACCAAGTATCCTAGATGAACCAGAACTTTTTCGTACTTCTTCCCTAGAAGAACCGGAAGATTGTGATAATTGTTTTTTAGTAGGTGAACCTCGTGCTACTAAAACTTTGCAAGATTATTGCTCGACCAATATCCTGAATTGAAGAACCCTCAGGACCAAGACCGTCGAACGCCGGCGACCCTTGCCTTTTGGAAGGGGAATGCGAACCTGATACTTTTATTTCTAGAGAATAGAGCAGAAGGCTTTCCTCATTTAGAATTTCCCCCGACTCTTACATTAACCCCTTTCGTTCCATCATTGTTTCGAGATCAGCAGATGCGCCGTCTTCTCACATTTTCTCAATTTTGGCAGGAGGTAGAATTTAATGACATTAGTCCTATGGAAAAGTCTGTATCGGCTCAGCCGTCCGAATTGGACTGGATCCTGAAGTCGAGATTCGAACGAGGTGGAAGTGCTCTACATCTCGCCTCCGAAAAAGCAGTTAAATTATTGGTTGAGAAATTCCACTTGTCAGTGGATAATCAGGACGATAACGGCTGCACCCCATTATACTGGACGAGCGCCACTGACGAAACTGGGCTTGCCAAAGCTCTTGTAAAAGCAGGCGCGAACGTAAATCTAGCCAATTTTTCGAAATCAAGTCCATTGCACAATGCAGTCGAAAGCGATCGCTCTAAGATGGTAAGGTTCCTGCTAGGATGCGCAAATATCAACATAAATGCCGTGGATGGTCATACACGAACACCATTGAATCGCGCAGTCCAGCTGCAATTAGTGACCATAACAAAGATTCTTCTCGCTCAAGAGAACCTGGCTATTGATGTTAAGGATGACAAGGGCAAGACAGCATTGGACTATGCTTGATCTCAAAAGAATAAAAAGATCGAGGATTTGATCCTCGCTGCCTTGGCTAAGAAAAAAGCTTAGCAGGTTGGTGAGATGTTCTTCGACACATTGGCTCAGGTACCATTGACCGTTGCGTCATCCACGAGATAAACAAGAGTTCGGAACTTGCAATCTTTGCGGCCGGGATGCAGCTTGAGATATGAGTAGTTTTCTGGTGTCGGTGGGCATTGTCTTAAAGAATAGAACGATATACGACTACAAAAGAGAAGGATGGTGATTGTTTCAGAATGGTAGTGGAAATGGTTGGAGTAGATCTTCTTTTTTTTTGGCGCAATTAATTCATATCCAAGTGAAAGCAGGAAGGGGGTTGGGGAGTTGAGGAGTTTCTTTTCCTAATGCATGTAAAGACATCTTCAGCAATATCAAATGGGAGATCTTTTCAACGGATCTCTTCTTCTTCTTCTGTTGTCAGCGAACCGTGCCATAGATATATATACAGCTAATTTATTGTCTGTTTGATCGATCTTGAATTTTCTGGCAGTGCTGCAATGGGTGAATTGTGCCCAATATTCTCTGCTACGTGATAAAATAAATTCTTTTACCGCCTTTGAGATTGATTTGTTATGGTCGCATGGTCAAAATTGCTTCGCTTCCCTAGCTTTAATACACTTTCGAATTTTACAACTTTTAAAATCCTCCCCGTAATAATAATAACAATCAATTTTCTAGCACTTGTCTATCTGGGGATTCACATCCGCAATCTGAAAATTGGTTTACAACAAATCGAGCTCACACTGGTAACCCCAGTATTGTCACGGATCGCACTCAATCGCAATGCAATCGCTCACATATACGAACACGTATGTGCACAATCATATATATATAGCTAATATATAAAAGCGCTCTACAAACACTTTGCCTCCTATTCTGTAGTTGTAGATTCTAAGGATAAATTGTACCCTGCTCTCGCAGTTCTTCTAAGGCAAAGTGTCACAAGTATAATTTTGTATCCGTCTTGGGGTTTTTACTAAAGATCGTGATACCACCCACTTCCGCCTTTTCTCTACCAATCGGTTTCGGTCGAAAGGCATTCTTTTGATTCATTCATGTGAAACTCTATAATAAGTATACTAAATCACTTACTAATATCTTATTAATAAAGCTATATATCAATTAATAATATATGTATAATATGATTTCATATTA